>PVIH01011157.1:0-37584 GCA_004025045.1 Sigmodon hispidus | reverse complement strand
AGCCATTTAAACAAAGCAACAGCCTACATAATGGGAAAGATTTTCACCAACACTATGAGTGACAGAGGACTGTTCTCTAAAATATATAGAGAACTCAAGAAACTAGACCCCAAAATGCTGAATCACCCAATGAAAGATGGGTTTCAGAGCTAAAAAGGGAATTCTCAGCAGAAAAATTACAAATGGCTGAAAGACACTTGGAGAAATGATCAGCATATTTCACCATCAGAGAAATGCAAAGCAAAACAACTTTGAGATACCATTTTACACCTGTCAGAATGGCGAAGATCAAAAATACAAATGACAACCTATGCTGGAGAGGATGCAGAGCCAGGGGAATACTCCTCCCTTGTTGGTGGGAGTGTAAACTTGTTCAGCCACTCTGGAATGCAGTATAGATATTTCTCAGAAAACTGGGAATCAATCTCCCCAAGGATGAAGCAATAATACTTCTGGGTGTATACCCTAATGACCTACTTTCACACCCCAAAAGCATTAGCTCAACTATGTTCATAGCAGCATTATTTGTAATAGCAAGAACCTGGAAACAACCTAGGTGCCCCTCAATTGAAGAATGGATTAACAAACTGTGGTACATCTACACAATGGAGTACTATTCAGCAGTAAGAAAAAATGTTATCCTAAAATTTGCAGGCAAATGGATGGATTTGGAGAATATCCTCCTGAGCAAGTTCTCACATACTCAGAAGGATAAGTAGAGATGTACTCACTCATTAGTGGACTTTAAGCAAAAACATCCTTTTTTCATTGAAAGATGATGTGTGAATAAAGTCATTTAATACACACTCACACACACACACACACACACACACACATGAAACAAAACAAAACAAAACAACAACAAAAAAGAACTTGTTACTATTAAAAAATAATTTGTGATATGATCACAGATATATACCAACTAATTATTAGAGGCATGTTAAATATAATTGGCAAGACAGTTAACTGACTTTCACAACCCAAAAACTCACTATCGGCTGCTTATAACTTGACTTACTCAACTCTAAAATCAGAAGAAGTAACTACTTCAGGATCTTTCTCATTATAAGTTTTTCCATTATATTTTAGCAATCTTTGTTTGTTTACTGTATGAACTAAGTATTAACAAGAATGAACTATACACACTAGCCATGATAGTTCAAAGGCAGAGGAAGATAGATTCCTCTGAATTGGAGGCCAGTTGTCTACATCATGATTTCCAGCTTAGTCATCATAAATAATGAGACCCTTTCTCCATGGAAAAAGAAAATAAAATGTGCTTAAATCATGGGTAATGGTTAATATATTATCAAAGAAAAATGGAAGGCATGATTTTCACTTCTATTTCTGTAGGTTTGTACTTCACCATGAAAACAACACAGAATATTGGAGCCAGATGGAATAGAGTCAAGAGAAGACCCATTTATTTCTTAATATGAACTTCCTCAACCCTAAGGTTACTTATAAAATTTAGTCCATTTTTCTAACACTCATGTTCAAATGTTCGTATGTGAAACAGGTTTTATGCTTCTTATTGTATTACTGGAAAACCTGAATTTGAGTTTCCTTTCATGCACTTTTTAGATAATTACAATTTCCAATAACTGAGGCTGTGACTTCCTTACACTGAAATGTGCTGAGCTAATGGTTGCATTTCTAAAGATCAAGTTTGGAAGAGTAATATAAAGTTATTGATCTTTGCAGTGAGTGGTGACTGAAATTAAACCACTCAACACTAAAAGTATTTATCTCTTAGAGAAAAAAATAAATGTCTAGTAAAAGCAGTTGAGAGGAACTTTTTCAAAATATGATTAGGGAAATGAGTTGTTTTGATATTTAAATTTTAAATGAAAAAAATTCCTGGGATGTTTGAAAATAGGTCCTGTGTCTGCTTAGTTTAGAACTAGCATTGAAGCAGAGAGAATATTCACCTAAGAAAAACTTTGTGAATAGTTTCACAAAAAAAGAGACACTTTCTTTGTAACAATCAGCAATTTTTTCCCTCTGTGTTATGACATTGTTGACTGTGATGTTCAGATCATTTTGTTTTTTCAGGGTTTCAAAACATTAGTAACTATTACTTTTCTCCTTTCTTTTTCAAACCATTTCTTAACTCAGTGAAACATTCTTCAGCAAATAAAAATATATTGATTCCATTATTGGTAATTTAGATGACTCAATGGGAAGTCTACAGTTACAACAGTGGAAATCATTGTTTTAGTGTAGGCCCTTGATTCCCTCTTCCCTGCCCCACCCCACCCTATAGCCTTAGTGACAATAAGAGAATTTTTTTCTTTTTTCTTTTTTACATACCAATCAGTTTTCCCTACCTCTTCTTTTCTCATTTTCTCTCCACCATTTCACCTTCCCAGCTCCATCTACTCCTCCTTCTCTGCTTCTCTTCAGATATAGGCTGACCTCCCATGTATATTAGAAAGCCATGATATATCAAGTTTCAGTGAGACAAGGCACCTCCTTTTCTATTGACGCTGGATGAGGCAATCCCATAGGAGGAAAGTGTCCTAAGAACAGGCAACAGAGTCAGAGACAGCCTCTGCTCTCACTGTTAGGAGTCTCTCAAGCAGACCAAGTTACACAATTGGAAGACATATGCAGAGGGCCTTAGCAGTCCTATACAGGCTCCCTACTTGTTGGCTAGTCTCTCTGAGCCCTTATAAGTCCTTATAACCTTAGCTGGTTCTGTGGTTTTCTCATGGTGCCTTTGATTCCTTAGTTCCTACAGTTCTTTCTAACCTCTTCTGTAGGATTACTCAAGCTCTTCCTAATGCTTGGTTGTGGATCTCTTCATCTGTTTCCTTCAGCTCTTGCATGAAGCCTCTCTGATGAAAGCGGGGATAGGCACCAATTTATGAGTACAACAGAGTACTATTAAGAATTATTTCATTGACTTTTTTTTCCATTTGTATTTGGTTCTATCCTTGGGCCTCTGGGTTATCTTCCCGTCTTAGTTAGAGGTTTTATTGTTGTGAAGAGTCACCATGGACAGGCAACTCTTACAAAGATAGTATTAAATGGGGATGGCTCACTTTTATTTTTAGAGGTTCTGTCTATTATCATCATGACAGGCAGATGTGGTGCTGAAGCTGAGAGTGCTACATCCTGCAGGCAACAGGAATTCAACTGACAGTCACATTGAGGGAAGCTTGAGTAAATACTGCTCAAAGGCCACCCTCACACTGACACATTTTCTCCAATAAGACCATACCTCCTAATAGTGCCACTCGCTTTCCAGGCCATTTTCTTTCAAACCCACCTGCCTCTGGGTTCTGGCCCTCAGGAGTGAGTTCCCACTCAAGATGTGGGTCTCTGAATGTGCAGTCATTATTTTGGTCATCCACAACTTCTGTGCCATCTTAATCCCAGCATATCTTCTAGGAGGCACAAATTATAAATGAAAGGATTTGTTGCTGGATTGATATCCCAGTTCCTTAACTTGGAATCTTGCTTGGTTACAGCAGATGGTTATTTAAGGTCCTGTCTTAGCTATCATACTCATAGATTCCTGGGAATTTATTTGTAAGATGAAGAGGTGGCTCAGCCATTAAAGACAAATACGAGAGGATCTTTTGAATTACATCAAGTAACTTTTTGAGAGACAGACATACTAAAAAAATACTAAAATTGTAATAAAAGATTTTTGCTTAGGAAACAGAAGATTTAGTTGATAGAATGATAAAGCTACATGATTAAAGGGATAAATAGGTTATAGTTTGAAAAAATACCTAGCATGTGAATAGTTGCTTGGAATTATTTCTAATCGATTATAGACTTCTGTGTTTGCAAAGTTATATTCAGTGATGATAAAAAGAAAAATGTACACAAACTGTTTTGTCTTGCTTATTACAATGTTAAAAGTAACTAATATAAAAAAATAAATCACTGAAACTGAAGGTAAAATTTTAGATTGCATTTAAAGCTTTTAACTATAAATTAACATATATATGAAGGACACTGTAGAAACACAAGTAAATACAATTATAGAAGTTAGATTATGAGACAAAGATCATAAACATTCTGTTTTATTCAGCTAAATTAACTGTTTCTCACCTTGTCAGCATGTTAAGTGATAGATTTTGGAATCACCTGACTTTTATAATCAAATTTCAAGATGTTTATTTGTCATCATTTACAATACAATGACAATTAAGAACCCCAAGAAGAAATCAACCAATATTGGAGGGGCAATTAGAGTTCAATATCAGGGTGTAAATGGACTCAACTACTTTTAGAGAATTTAAAAGTGTCATTTGAATAAAGCACTGAGCTCAATAATGCCCTAAAATTTTGAAAAATAAGAAAGATAAGAATTATGAAAAATTAATGTAGTATTATTCATGAGTAAAAAAGAAAAAAAACAAATATCTCAAACAAAATCAAAACTAAGGACATCACATCTAACACACAAGATCAGTTCACAGTTAGATAATATGAAAGACAGAAGAAGCTCCCAGTTTTGAGACAAGGCTGAGGAACAAAGGTCAAACAGGAGAGATAACTTAAGGACTGAGAATAGTTAATTATCCATAGAATGTCTCATGACCAGAGACAGCCTGCAAAGACCAAGACCCAAGCCAGGAAGTAGCCAAAGAAAGGGTTTTGCAAACAGCCAGCTAAGATAACAGAGGAAGTCTAAACTCCACCCCCCCACAAAGATGAGCTAATCAGAATTTTATTTGTACTAAAAGACCCCAATTGATGAATAAACTTGTGACTTTTACCCTTAAAAACCCAGCTCCCAAAGAGGTGACACCTCCTTTGGCCACTGTCACACCTGTGTGCCATGAGGTCCTTGTCTCAAGACTTGTAACTTTTCAATAAACCTTGTTTTTGCATTTTGGAGAGTTCTCTTCTCTGGTGATCTTTTTGGGGGCCTTGTGACCAGACCACAAAAAATAAAGATTCACTGTAGGTTAAAGCAGTGCTTCTCAACCTGTGAATCTCAACTACATTGAGACTCTAATATCAGATATATTACATATCAGATATTTATATTATGTTTCATTACAGTAACAAAATTACAGTTATGAAGTAGCAACTAAGTAATTTTATGGTTAGAGGTCACCATAATATGAGGGACTGTCACTCATTAGAAGGTTGAGAACCACCACATAAAAGTAACTAAAATTAACTTAGTTGATGCAATTACTTCGAACCTATAATGTGTATTTAAGCTTTGGAACATAACAATTTTCATAACTGGTAAAATGTATTTGATACATCTTGCTTGATGACTGAGGGAGAATTCCTCAGGAATCTCTAAAAGGCTAGACTCTTTACAAAGCAATTAAGAGATTACCGTCAGAGACTCAGCATGGGACTTTGTCAACAAAACAAATGGCTGTGGCTGAGTTAAAGGATGGCATGTGTTTTGAACTGCTCCTATTTGCTTCTCTCTTACCACATCCTCTCTTTGCCCTTAGATCAAAGATCCCCCCTCCCCTGTGTGACTGAACTCTGTAGTTGTGTAGGGTACATCACATGTCTAAACAAAGACAAGAAAGCTATGCATCAGAATAACAAGGAGACTGAAACTTGCTAGGTATGTGTTGAGGTGTAGGGCTCATGGAGAGAATGAGATCTCAGTTGTGGTATGGCCTAGACCAGAGACTGATGATGATAATTCACTGATAAATTAATTTTAGGGGTGATTGTCATATGACCTAAATAAAGATCTAATGTGTCCATAAAAATGGTCTGCAAGATAATTAATGAAAGTATTCAACAACTGAAAGTATCTGGGCAACTCGTCTATCAAGTTCTTTCTTCCTAAGCCTCCATGAAAAGGACTCTGCCATGATTCTTAGGGATAAGTGATAGGCAGATATAAATGGTTATCACTTATGGACACATCAGATCATGTATTTATTTACTCTTTTTTGTTCATATATTACATCCTTATCACAGTTTCCTTCCCTCCACTCCTTCCATCTTTCCATCCCCCCCTCTCCTCCAGAACCACTGTTCCTTCTTTCCCTTCAGAAGACAGCAGGCCTTCCAGGGATATCAACTGAACACAAATAATAACCAGACATAACAAGACTAGATCCATCCCATCATATCAAAGCTGGACAAGGCAACTGGATAAGAGGAAAAGAGCAGGCAAAAGAGTCAGAGCCACTCCGACTCCCACTGTTAGAAGCCCCATAAAACCTCCAAGCTAAACAACTAGTAAATATGTAGAGACCTAGCACAGATCAAATCAGGCTCCATGATTGTCACTTCAATATTTGTGAGCACCTATGAGCCCTGCTATGTCGATTCTATTGACTGTGCTCTCCTAGTTTCCCCTACCAGGCACTTAATTTTTAAAGAATATGATTTTATATAAAAAATCATATTCTGATAAGCTACACCAATAAGCATGGATTATATTAAGACTATTGGAGTAAATGGGATCTGGTTGCCTTTTTCAATTTTCTTATCCTAAACAACACTTCCTCCAAAGTGCTGTAGCTGAACAATCATAGGCATCAATTTTGTTTAGTTAGATTAGAATCACAAGTTAGTTGAAGATACTGACAATTAGACTCAGACTGAAGTGAGTCCACAACAGACTTTAGGAGTATTTTTTTTCCTACTTTTAGTCATACAGTTTTTCTCTTTGCCTTTTCCATTTTAAATGGGAACACTGAGATGATTGGAGAAAATTTCCAATATTTATCTGCTTTACAGAAATTAGACCCTGTATTTCTCTGGCCATGTTTAGTAGTTCTTAAAAATAAAACAGGTTGAAAATCCAACTATCTCCACTTATTTTTCATGGCATAATGATGATCAAAGATAGATATACCTGCTTTGTATTCAGGCAAGTTTTCAGATGGTAGCAAATATTTTTTAATACTTATTTTGACAGAACATTATTATTGTAGGCTTTGCTCTTTCACCTTTTTCAGCAAAAATAGGCTGTGTCTCTAAAAATCATTACTTTTGCTTTGTTTATAAAGCAAAGGTACATTTATATATGCTGATTGTATGTTTAGAGTGAAGAAAGGAGGCAATTGTCTTTATAGGTAATCAGGTCTATCTTGATGAAATAGTAATAGTTTATCTTAGAATACTGCATTTCAATGGAATACAAAACAAAAGAATGTCCTCAAATACAAAATACAGTCTCAAAGAGAAAATTATACTTTTTCAAGATTAGGAAAGCTTAATTTGTTGTTATTATTATTATTAACTATTAAGTGTTATATAGATAACAATAAAATTTCATTATTAACAACCCTTGCCTAATTTTCCAGATGGTTATGTTTGGAAATAAATAGTAAGTATTCTCAATTGCAACTAAAGAGCTTTAAGTATCAAACAGCTACATATTTCTGCATGTATTTTACAGCCTATAGCAAGCTCAAGGCCAACCAATATTTATAATGCACTATAAAATGCAGAGTCGAGTTCTGTAAGTTGCCCATTGGATGACATTTATAATATGCTACCTCTTATTATATATTCAAATGTGTACTTCTTAATTTTATAATTAGACCTTAAAGTCTTAGGAACATAAAACATTAACTATTCATTTCCTATAAACACCTAGGACTCTGCCAAACTAATTACACCTATATTGAGAAGTCACCTTAGAGTTACTAGGGGTTAGCCAAAATGTCACAACATTTTGGTCTGGCACAACATTGACAGACACTTTTGTACCATTTGCTAGTGCATTGGTATTTCTACTCTAAAAAGCAATAAATATTTTCTATTTTTACCTTAAGACTTTTAGTATTTTCTCTCTTTCCATGCAAATTATAACATTAATTGAACCATGTGTTGTGTCATAGATACATTTTTCCACCACTACTCACCTTTTCATATTCACGTTTACTCTCAAAATATACACGAGCTGTATATTCATTTCTTGTTCAGCAAGCTGAACAAATACAATAGATATTGAGATTTAGTGTGTAGAATATTTAACAATAGGGTTTGGAGATGAGGCACTGAATAAATCGGTGACAGCTAAGTTAAAATATATGTCTATGTTTGTGCACACCAATAATTAGCTGTTAGACTTGAACATAGACAAGTTGACAGAACTGGAAGGCAGAAGTCCACACTTAACATTGAGGAAGATGATTCCTGTTAGAGAGTGTAAGGAAAACTCTATCCTAGCTTCTCCACTAACCTCTAGTGGCTTCTCACAACTCTAAAAGTTGACTGACAGCAATGTTATAATTTCTACCTCAGCCACAATTTTTTTCCTTATTCATTTCCTTATTTAGTTGTTTGTTTATTTATTTATTTAGAATGGCACAAGCCATCAGTCTAGTGTCCATTATAAATCTAGAATGATATTAGTTTGGGATCTTTAACCAAATGACACCTATAAATTTTCTTTTCCTCTTTCTTTTTAAAAATATTTTATTTATTATGAATAAAGTCATATTTTTTATCCATGTATATCCTTGTGGTACTGAACTCCAGAATTCCTGAACCTATTATAAAATACCAAACACAAACCAAAAGTCTTTTTTTTTTCTTGTTTTTAATTATGAATAAAGTCACATTTTCTATCCAAGGTGTCAGTCTAAAGTGTTTCAGGTCCCAAGCTGTTCAGTGGTTGTGGTATGCAGCTTGGACATGCTTTGCTTCTTGCTTTTTTGTTTAGAGTCCACTAATGAATGAGTACATCACCTGCTTATCTTTCTGGGTTTGTGATACCTCGCTCAGGAGGATATTCTCCAAATCCATCCATTTGCCTGCAGATTTTAGGATAACATTTTTTCTTACTGCTGAGTAGTAAGTACTCCATTGTGTAGATGTACTACAGTGTGTTAACTCATTCTTCAGTTGAGGGGCATCTAGGTTGTTTCCAGGTTCTTGCTATTACAAATAATGCTGCTATGAACATAGTTGAGCTAATGTCTTTGGAGTGTGAATGTGCATCTTTAGGGTATACACCCAAAAGTGGTATTGCTGGATCCTTGGGGAGATTGATTCCCAGTTTTCTGAGAAACCCCCGAACCGCATTCCAGAGTGGCTGAACAAGCTTACACAACCACCAACAATGGAGGAGTGTTCCCCTCGCTCCACAACCTCTCCAGCATAGGCTGTTATCTGTGTCTTTTATCTTAGCCAATTTAACAGGTATCAGGTGGTATCTCAAAGTTGTTTTGATTTGCATTTCTCTAATGGCTAAAGAAGTTGAGCACTTTTTCAAGTACCTTTCAGCCATTTGTAATTCTTCTGCTGAGAATTCCCTTTTTAGTTCTGAACCTCATTTTTTGATTGGGTTATTCAAGGTTTTGGGCTCTAGATTCTTGAGTTCTTTGTATATTTTAGAGATCAATCCTCTATCACTTGTAGGGTTGGTGAAATTCTTTTCCCATTTTGTAGACTGTCCTTTTGTCCTATTGACAGTGTCCTTGGCTTTACAGAAGCTTCTCAGTTTCAGGAGGTCCCACTTATTGATTGTTGTTCTTAGTGTCTGTGACATCGATGTTATATTTAGGAAGTGGTGGCCTGCACCAATTCGTAGAGGGGGATTTTTCACTTTCTTTTCTATCAAGTCCAGAGTGGCTGTGTTTATGTTGAGGTCTTTGATCCACTTGGATTTGAGTTTTGTGCAGGGTGACAAGCTTGGATCTAATTGCATTTTTCTACACACTACTATCCAGCTATGCTAACACCATTTGTTAAAGATACTAGAGTCTTTATACAGCCTCCTCTTAACTATTTTTTTAACTTTCACCTTTATATTCAGTATAGAAACTAAGCAAGAAAGCACAGAAGCAGGTCAACATGTGAAATAAAAGAGAAACATTATTTTCTTGTACCATGAGTTGATTGCAGTTTTGAATTAGATTAGATATTTTTGAACAGACAACCTTCCAAGGTCATGTTGCCCTCATCCTTGTTTTCAGAAGAACTGCCATATTTATAATCTTTATGACCATATACATTACTAATATGGTTCATAAATGTTTCCAAGTGTTTTCTTCCATTGTCCAACTTCTCATTTTTTAGTTTTATATTAGTGTAAACAATATATGGCAGCTTAAATATATGTGAGTGTTTGGTAAATATTACATATTCAAATGCCTTGCCAAGTGTGAAGAATTTTTAGTTTGTTGTATATACTAACATTAAAAAGTTACACTCTCAAAAATTGTAATTATAGACATGCTTGACATAAAGCTATGAAAGCATGGTTGAAGTTATTACATTAAAATTTACATGAAATGGTTGATGATTATAATGGGCTTTCAGTTAATAATTTGTTCCCCCTATAGAAATATTAGTTTATGAGATGAATGGAAAAGCTAACTATAAGAACTACTCAATGCGAGCTTCTTTGAAGCTTTTCAAAGCCTGTTATACTATACTATATACTGAGAATATAATCCTATGGCACAATGCCACACTAGCAAGGTCAGTGAGTTTAAGGAAATTTCCCTATAAAGTGTCTTGTGAAAACATTTTTAATATATAAGCATAAGTGTATATTACTTACTGAAGAACATATTGTCTTTGAAAATACAATATTTGTAATATAATATAATAATATTGTCCATGTAAATAAAAATACTTTTAATGTCCTGAAACATTAAGCTTCAACAGCCCTGACTCAATTGCAGTTTGTAAGGAGCTGTATATAAGGATAAAATAGCACACTATTTTTAAGATTCTTAAAATGTATTTAGATATAATGAATATACATCCTATGTCTTCTATATCTGAATAGAATTAGATGTTATTAAGAATGTCAGCAAAGCCATGCATATCATGTTTTATTTTATAGAAATAAATGGTCCTAGTCTTAAAACTTGACCTCCATTGGATAACTATAGATGATAGTATAGTTATTTTACAATGTTGTGCCTTATCATACAAATAGAAACAAAAGGAAATCAGAGAAAAGCAATGTTCTGACAAGTATAATATCTCATACAAATAATGGCATGTTGTGGAATATTAATTGAAAATGTATGACATTTGTTTAATGATGTTTAATGAATGTGTTGCTTTCTTTTATGTTGCATTTGTTTAACTCTGTGAAGCTGTGTTACTTTGTCTTTCTAAAACATCCTATTGGTTTAATAAAAAGCCGAATAGCCAATAGCTAGGCAAGAGAGGTATAGGTATGGATGTCCAGGCTGAGAGAATACATTGAAGGAGGAAAAGAGAGTGAGAGAGAACACCAGTGACCATTCACCCAGCTACACTGTAACCCCCATAGTAAGAAGTAAAGTATACAGTATAAAATAAGATAAAATTCCAGAGGATAAAAAGTAGATGGAATAATTTAAGTTAGAGAAAAGTTGGCTAGAAACAAGTCAGACAAAATCTGGGCATTCATAAGTAATAATAAAACTCCATGTATTATTTGGGAGCTGGGTATTGGGCACCCAAAGAGCCAAAAGAGTAAAGAATAACAAGCAACAACATTGACATATTTGTAAATATTAAAGAGACCCCTATTGATCACAGAAACTTCATAGGTGTGTGTATACTGAGTGCGTGCTCCTTCCTCTCCTTATTCTATAATAGATGGCTAGTTTTAAGTTATTATGGTCACCTTATCCTGGATTGTGAGGTTTTCTATCTCTCTGTTCCCTCCTTCTTCTTGTCTCTCTTATTTTCTTATGTTTATGTTGATAAACCTGCATAGGAAAAACTAATAGTGAATTTGGACAATTCTGTTTATATTTGCATTGGCATTTATTAAAGAGCTGAGGGATGGATCTTTTAACATAAGAAAATTTTTCTTGCTCTTGCTATTGCCCCGTTATATTTTTCTTAAAAACATGTGTGGAATGATATTAATCATTTGGTTATTAAACCAAAATGTATTTTAAGACAAATGACAGTAATAGAATTTTGTGTTTGTAAAATAATGTACAGGTCAGGAGTTTATGAAGTTTATCTTTATTGAATAGAACATAATTATTACATGATATAAGAGAATTTGACTCTTGCATATTGTCCAAGGCCCAAGAATTAATTATATTAAAAAAGATTAAAAAATCTGCAAATTATTTTGAGATGCCAGCTGTTTACAAAATAATATCTATTGATTAGAAACTGAACTATATTAATAAATATGAAAACTAATTCACAAAGTGTGCTTGAAAAATAGAGTGTTGAAGTTAATGTAAAAAAAGATGTTTTATAGATTATTACTACAATTCTTCCTTCCTAAATTATCACTTACTATAGCAAGCTCTTTCTGCTCCCTTGGTTCTGCATTAGAGTTATTATTAGGGCTTACTGCCAGAGAGTAAAGACCTGTTAATATGACAAATCAAATGCAATCTATCACTGAAAATGAATAGATGACCTTAGACATGGTCCAACAAAGAAGAATTAAACTGAAAGTGTACTCAAAACTTAAAAAAAAGCAGGAAACTAGTCATGTTGTAACAATAACAAACTGAATGAGATGGGATAGAACAGCCTATACATAGGCAACTTTCCACTACAGTTATTATAAAATTATCACCGGGACTTAGAGAGGTAGGCCAACTGATCATCATTATAGATACATTTAGATACAATCTAATGGTTAATATTATTATTATGTCTTATTGTTTGTTATCCATGATGAAACTCTGGGAGAAAAACCAGTAAATAAAAATATGTATTAATAAACAAGAAATTAGAGACTGTTTTTAAAGACCTGATCAGATGTTTTCATTGGATATTAGAAAATAACTTTATTATTGAATATACATTAGATGAATACCGGGGCAGAGAAAGCTTGCGGTTTGTAGAGGCTGTTTACCTTCCAGGGTTGGTAAATGGTTTGCCATTAATTCTGGTTGCCTGTAACCCCCACTTGTACTGAGGCCCAATTTATGGCATTTGGTCACATCTAATACTAAGGAGAAAATTATTAACAGAGATAAATATTGTTTTCAGCAAGTGAATCAAAAGAGCAAAGCTCAAACACACAAGACATGCATCAGTTCCACACAGACAAACAAACAAAGTGAAGGAAGTGTTCAGTTTTAAATTCATACAAAGTTCTTCAGAGTTTTTCCTTTTCAAGCAGCTAAAGCTATAGTAAATTAGAACCACTCTTCCCAATATTCAATTTGTCTTTTAAATTGCATTTCACCTTGAACAAAGCTTGAGTGTATTTTCCAATATTGAAATAATGACAAAAAGTCATATCAATTCCAGCAACTCCTATAGCTCACCTCTCAAAAATAAAGTGTTAGACAGAAGTCTATTCATTTGCTTTAATACTTTCTGAAAAACTAATCCAAGCAATTGTGTCCACAGCTTGACCTAAGACATGTAGCTGGATGGGAAACTCATATACCTAGAAGAATCTGATTCTTTATCATGTTTTCATAAAGTCTCCAGCCTGTTAATTACCCACATGAAGTGTTTTCTTAAAATATGAAAAATAAGGAAATTGAAACTAAGCATATTGTACTTTATAAACTCAAATTTAACAGCTAATTATTAAGTGTGATATTAAGTATATTTTTATTTGATCTGGACATTCAAGAGGTAGATTTTAAATCCTGTTTTTCAAGTGTTCACTATACTGTCTGTTGGGCTTGACATGCATTGATGATCTTTTAATTATTTTGATCTTTGATCCATGAGCATCAAGTGTATGCCAAGGTAGAAGGTAACCCAAAATTTCAAAGGTACATTTCAGGTGATGCATTATTTCAAAGAATTTGTTTAGTAGAAAAGACAACAAATATGAATAAATGATAGCAATAGAACAAACAGAACAGGCTGATGACATGAATATAGGAAAGAATGAAATGCACATCTTTGAAAGATTGACTATTTTTTGAAATATCTTGTAAATATCTTCTTAATACTTATCACAAATTTCAAAGTACCCCCAAATCCTGATAATGTGTTTTCACATAATTGCAAATGAAGTATTTATCTATCTGCGTTTGTATATTTTGTTAGCCACAACACTTCCCAGTTCTATTCACATAGTCACATATGGCATATTTATTATTGAAAACAAAGGTTATGCATGGGTTCATTTATATTATTCCATTGCAGGACTGAGCCTTGATTTTATCAACAGGATGCTAGCTTATGTCTTGAGCTCACTTAAACAAGACATAAATGAAGGACCCTTGAGACTTGGGTGGTGGTTAGAGCAAATTGCCTTTTTAGGTCTCTGAATCCTTAAAATGGATGAACTTATCATAATTCTTCCTCATACAATAGTAAGAAAAACACTGATGGAAAAGAAATTGTAAGTAAAACAGTAGCAGCAAACAAATGTAATAAAGCTCTCATGGAAGTCATCATGATTTATGATATAAAAAGGATAGTGTCAAAGATAGTCTATAATGGTACAGGCTGGGGTATCATGTTAAATTTAGTTCTAAAAGAAGTCAGTCTTCATTCAATATTTATGCATTTTACAGCTTATTGGTAGTCAGTCTACAGCAGATATTACACAAGTACTAGTTACCACAAAGGAATACAAACTGGAGTGGATGCTGAACTAAGCCATATTGAGAGCTTGGGATCTCCTGCCCTTGCTGGGGAGGAGATAAGGAGATGAGGTGCAGACAGAAAAATGGTATATACACTTAATAATGTTTTTTTTTGGTTTTTATTTATTATAAATAAAGTCTCATTTTTTTATCCATGTATCCCCTTGTTAAAACTCCCTTCCCTCTCCTGCCCCTCCCAGTCACTCTCTCTTTTCTCCCCATCTCCTTATCTCCTCCCTAGCAAGGGCAGGAGGTACACATAATATTGTTCAGACAATTTTTTTTAAACTTTATTTATTTATTTATTTGCCTTGGTGTTTGCCTGGAACTGGAACTACAGACAGTTGTTAGCTGCCATGTGGGTGCTGGGAATCGAACCCGGGTCCTCTGGAAGAGCAGACGGTGCTCTTAACTGCTGAGCCATCTCTCCAGCCCCTGTTCAGACAAATTTTATATTAATTCCTAACAAGTGTCAACTGACTAAAATTGTATAAATGAATAAAAACATTGATTTAATATTCAACTTCTTTGTCTCTATTTTTTTCCTATTTTTACTGAATTGTCTGAAAATAGAATGTCATTATTTTCAAACATGGTTCCTTTGTTTCTTTTCTAGTGAACACTTTCTGGTCTTTGTGTCCCTAGGACTTACAGAATTCAACGGATTAACAATTAACAGATAAATTCAAATGTTTTTAGTATCCAGAACTTGGTAATATCAGAAGCACTTTATAATGTTACAGCTTTCTAAGTTCAAAATGCTGTAAATGTGTTAGCTCACAGGGCACACTGCTTTGCTTTATAAGCTATGTGAACTTCCTAGCTACAAAGGCAGTCTACCTTCCCTTCCACATTCTGTTCTTCAGAGTCATCCTTAAGTTCTTCCAATCCATTTCTGACATCTTTCAAAAAACATATTTTACATTCTGACTAGGTCCTGGTTTCTCAGCCCAATAGCAGATGATTGAAAGGATTTCTAATCATTATCGACATTTATTTCTGTATTATTGTACATTTTAGACATCAAGTAATCATGCCACAGAAGCTCATGTGATTCAGAAAAATTACATGTCTCAACGAAACCAAAAAAGATGAAATCTGCAAAAAGTGACACAGTATATATCAAATGGAAAGTGCAATTGTGAAAAGAGTTGCAGAGAGATTCCTGGTTTGTTCTGGCTAAGAGACAATGACTATTCAAAAAAGGATTGAGTGCATAGCATGTGTATGTGACTTAGTAATTAAAAATGACAAAATACTGTTTAAAAAATTCAAAAGTATGAATGAAAAAAATTAATTATACTTTAGATATAATTTTCTAATTAAATAATATTCATAGATCTGGATTCACAGATCTGTTTCCCCAAAACAATTTTCTTTCCTTTGCCTGATTTCACACACACACACACACACACACACACACACACACACACACACACACACACATCTAATCACATTTAGACACTTATTAACTATTTTTCTTTATTAGTCCAACTCAAAAAATTTAACCAAATGATTATGTTAAAATTAATACAGTAAAATTATATCTAAACTTTCATTATCTAAACATTAAAGTGGACAATTGCCTATGTATATAGATGTTGCCATAATGCCAAATACTGTGTTCTAACTTATCCCAATATTTTGACCTGCTAGGATCATAAAAATAAGCATGCCATTTCTGTTGTCTTTCACTTTCTGGGAGGCCTCACTTTCTTTTTTACTATTTTAATTTATTCTCCTTTTCTGGCATTTTTAGTTGTATATAGCAATAAACACAACAAATATTGTGAATGTAAAAATTTAGAAACAGTTTACTGCAAGTAATGTATAGGTTAGTTCTTTTTGAAAACCAATAAGAAAATTCCTTTGGAAATTAAAAATAGCTACTGTGTGATCTAATAGTGGGATCCAATCCCAATCTTCATTTACTTCCAATAAAAACATAGTGGGAATATTTAAGACATATAAACATGTAATTACATAATTATTTAGAATAACCAAATATGGAAATAATGCAAAGACCTACTAAAGAAGAAAATAATCAAAGTTAGGTATAGACATTCATTAAGTCATAACTCAGTCTTCAAGGAAATAAGTGAGTGGTGAAGTACTTGACTATAGAGTACATGCACAATGCTCTGGATTAATACACAACATCCTAGAAACCGAAAATAAATCCTGCTATTTGTGCTAATATATGTAAACTTGCAAGACATTATGCTAAATGGAATTAATCAGTCTGTGAATGTCAAATTCTATATAATTCTCTTCTTTCAACATTAAAACCAATCATACATAGAAAACATGAGTTGAGAATGCTTATTCTATGGAGATTAGAAAGCATAGTTTTTGGTCAACAAATATAGAACTTACAAATATGTTCCAGAAATCTTCTGTACGATATAGTACTTATAATTAATATTAATTTTTCATGTAGTTAAAATGTGTTAGTATAGATTGCATGTGAAGACATGTTATTTTACAAAATGTCAAACTTTGTGATTGTTATGTTTAATATTTTATTATAGTGTTACTATCAGGACCACAAATGTATGACACATTCATCAAAATATACTTCAAATATGTACAGATTTTTAGTGCAAATGTTATATTCAGTCATACATATAGGAACACAATTCATTAGATTGCTTAAATGGATTTGGAGAGACGGTAGTTAATTGCACTTACTACTTCTACAGAAGACCTGAGTTTGTTTCCCAAAACTCACAAGATAGCTCACAACCATCTGCATGTTGAGCTCCAGAAGGCGAGTGCTTTCTGGGTTCTGTGTTTGAACCTACATATACATACCAGAAAATAATAATAATTAAAAACAACAAAAAACCCAAATCTTTAAAAAAAAAAGACCATTGTATCAAAAGTATTCTTTAGGACAGAAAACAAGATTTTTTTAAATTGTCAGGACATTTATGATGCATAATATAACAAAAGTGTTAACTGTATGTTTGTTAACTGAAGGGTTTTTAAAAGTTATTAGTATCTATGTGTATGTGTGTATTTCTCTCTCTTTCTCCCTCCCTTTCCCCCTTCATGTTTGTGCAGGTGCTCATAGAGGCCAGAGGATTTCAGATCCCCTACAATTAAGGTTACAGGTAGTTTTAACTTGACTTATATGAATGCCTGAAACCAAACCTAGATCCTCCTTCGAAAGGGCATAAACTATTCTTAAATATCAAGCCACCTTTTAGCATACTATTATTTAAATAGAATATTTACCTTTTGTTTTGTTGACTTGAAGGTACTTGGTAGCATAAACATACTCTAGGTAATAGTGACTTTTGAAAGTGATCAACTTAATCTAAAGCTTGCAGTTTTCAACATAGTTGTAAAAATTGCCTGTTAGCAGTTTTTATGTTTTATTTCCTTTATATTTGCACTAAGCAGACAAAGCTTTTAGGTTTTTGTCCTTTTTCTTCTAAATAACTGTGAAATGAGATACAGACTACAAAGAGACAGTACACTTTTGTGTAGTGGAATTATGAAAGCATTAACTTTGCCTGAGGTAATTTTCTGCCCAGGGTTTAGAACCATATTCAGGGGAGATTTATTTACTTTTATGAAGTGAATTTTAAATGAAACTTCTGAACATTTGTATAATATACAGCACTTATTATTATGCACATAATTCAGATTCTAAAAATTTGTCAGTGTCAAATTATAGTTTTCAATAATAATGAATAATCAGATATATTGAGTTTAACATAGAAGATGGAAAATTATTGAAAGGAAACTTATTTTTCATGATTTATGTATTACTGTGTTTACACCATAGTACCTTGGAACTGAAATAATTTGTGTGATAAAATCATTGATAATGAAATATCAGGTTTATTTATCAACCCTGACATTAGCTCTGATATGTTGTGTACAATACATACCTAGTTTGTTTTGGATAGCTAAAAATGTATACCAATAAACTCTCCAACACTGATTTTTGTATCTCACATTTTGCTTCATTTACCTCAAAAAATCATTTTTAGTAATATTCACGTACAGTATTCTTTTTAAATTTACATTTTTTCCCTATATTCATCTTACTACTCTTGAGTGCAAATGTAGTCTGTTATTTGCATTTTAAATGCATTTTAGTATGTATGTATTACACATGTTTATCTACTTTGATTTTTATTTAGGTTTATTACCATAAGAATAAGACTGATTTGGTATACAGTCCACTTCTTAAACATCAGGAAAATCTGTTTTGTAAGCATAGTTGTACACTTGTGTGTGTGTGTGTGTGTGTGTGTGAGTGTGTGTGTGGCCTAGCAAAATATGTGGAAGTCAGAGGACAATTTCTGTAGTTGATTTCTCTTTTTACACCATGTGTCTTTGGGATCATTGTGGCATGTACCTACTATGCCATTTCACTGCCCCAGGTAATTTGAAAGTTATTATAGTAGTATATTTAATATCATATTTTAAAAAACATTTGGTAATATTTTGTGTTCTAATTCTTATGTGTAATATTTTTGAAGTACTTAATGTAAGTTACTAGACTTCTTGAATCATATCTTTCCTACATGTTACACTCCAACATAAATCTTTTGTGATTATACAGCTTATTTACAATTTACAATGCTTTATGTGTAGTTACTTACATGTGAAGGGCCACATAAAAATTTAGGAATTGTAAAATTCTTTTAAATCTGAACTACGCTTTGAAAACCACATGTTGAACTGAGATTCACATCTAATATCTGTGAAGAAAAAGCAGCCTACAAAGCCATGCTAAGATTTGAAACTAAAATGTCCATCAGTGGAGTATCACAGTTCTCTAGGATTAGTGATTCGGTTGCTCACTACTATTTGGTCACTTCTTGTTTCTAAGAATATTTCTATTCTAGACATTTTAATATAATTAGGATTATGTAATATGTGGGATTCATAGTTCAGTTCTTGTATTTAGCAATATATTTTCTAGCTTTGAATAATGTTTGTGGTGATATCATATTTAAAGCGCAAAAACAAAAAAAAAAACCTATTTTCACTGGGGTCATTTACACTAAAGCCAGCCTAATCTGACACCTGCAGCTCACTCTGTGTCTTTCTCCCTCCCTCCCTCCACTTCACACCCTCTAACCTGGTCTATTATTTATTGGATAACATTTAAACAATGTATAGAAAGGATATAAAGAATCATTCTCTAGAGATTATGTTTTGCCAGAACTGTTGTAAAGAGTTTTTCCTGACCCGTTTTGGGTCCGGGCGGTTTGTGCCTGGTGCGGTCCGCGGTGGCAATTGGAACCTGGTTTGCAGAAACTTTTGTCCCCCAAAGAAATGAATCACACACTTATATCCTTTAAACTCTTTGGCCCATATCTTAAGCACATTACTAGCTAGCTCTTTCATCTTAATTCAACCCATTTTTTTATCTTCCACCATGTGGCCCAGTCCGGGGCTCACCTATTTTCCCTACATGTCTGTCTTCTTCGGGGGTTGGATAGAGACTAACTCCACCCTTTCCTACCTGCCTGCCCTCTGATTCTCCACCCACTTCTACGGTGCTGTACATAGGCCAAAACAGTGCTTTATTTACAGGATACAATGAACATTCCACCACATTTCCTCTTTTCTGTCTAATTAAAAAGGAAGGTTTCAATTTCCATATAACAAAATTACATACAGAACAGCTCTCAAGCAGGAATTACAGTCACAATATCCAGTCTATTTGTATTCACAAAATTAAAGAGAATATTCCATTATATACCTTATCATTGTGAGTCTAAAGTTTCATATCTAATATACCTTTTAAACTAAAAAGAACTATACCTATAACTATTAAACCTTCAACCACATCAAAGACCACAGAAGGATATAATATACAAATAAACAGGAAGTACAAGCAACTTCCAAAGTCTCCAAGATGACACTTGTCTGCCTGGACAGTCACCCAAAGTTCCTTTGTAATGTTGGGGCATCTATCTTCAGCCTTTAAGGCCCAAAGTCTATGGCATACCTTGCAGTGATGCAGGAAATCTGACACAGTCCATCAGTTGCTTCTCCTTGTGTCATGAAGAATGCCTGACAATGTTTTCTGCAAAGCAGGAACCTAAAGGACCAACTTGGCTTGTTTTGCCAACGTTCAGAGGTCACTTTCCTATGGAACCTGCATGTCCAGTTTATACAGCATACTATCAAGCAGTCAATACCAGAACAGTTTCTTGTCCAGTGGCTAACTGTTGCCACAAAGTAAATTCCACATGAAGTCTCTTCAATGCCCTGAAATACATTGGTGCTGCCAGGAGCAGACCTGTCTCACTGTCCAGAAAAGTCTAAGTTCTTAAAATGATTTAAATACCATATTCTGCATGTCTTTGAAGTGTTTGAAGAATACCTATCTAATTGAAATATATCTTTGCATACCTACAAAAACCTAACTAACATGACTATAAATTTGGTTATCATAGATGACTATTAATCTGCATTTCTCAATTACATATTACAATTTTATGAGTTACATCAGCATCAAACCTTAATCAAGAGTAGAAAACTCCATACAGCATAACAAAATTGACCTTAAGTTTATATCAATGAATCAAAATCCACTTATCTTTTCTAATCATTCCTATATCATATCCTCTTCCCTCCTTTTTTTTTAAGATTGACTATGACCATTAACTATTTATAATGAAAATAAACATTAATAAGCAATATTTTTGGGAAATTGGATGAAGCTCTTTCTTTTACTACTTCCTGCTGTCAAAGGATGATGACAATCTCATGGGGTTTTGAAGCTGAATCATCTCAACTGGCCATCTTGGAAGCTGATCTTCTCATCAGAGAATTTCAGGTGGCCTTGGCAAATGAAACCACATTGGCCTAGAACCAATCCACAGGTTTTGATCTTCTGTAGAGACAAAAACAGAAACTCTTTTCCCAAGTAACATATTCTTATAAACAGATTTTAAAGTCAAGACATCTTTAAAATATAAGTATTGATTTAACTTAGCAGCCTTAGCAATCAATTGTCTCTCTGCAATTAGCTCATTAAAAGTTAAAAAATTACAAGAAAACGCAATAAAAATAATTCAGACTCTCTCTTTATCTGCCATCTTTACGTGGCCTTCTTATCTTTATTTCCTTATTTCTCTTTCTTAAAGGGTTTCTTTACCCTTTTTTTTCTCTCTCTAAAGCTTATGCATATTTTACATACATTGTACCCCGTTTAGAGGTTTTGTGAGTCTAAATCAGTCTTATCAAGAATGCTTAATCATTTTCTAACTCAAAGAGCTTTTAAAATGTATCACTTTAATTGCTGACTCCACCCCTTTTGGCGACGCTTCAGTATGGTGGAGGTGCCCACTGCATCTCTGCAGCTGCCTCTGCTGCTGCCGGCAACCAGAGCTGACTCAGAAAATGCTGCTACCAGAAAAACCTTTTTTAACTCTGTTTCCTTTCTGTTCAATATAAGCAGAAACCTTAAATAAATCACACTTATGCAAGTCCTATTGTGAAATGTATGAGTTTAAGCTGTGTGCCGCAGATGCGCCATTTTTAAATTCCTGCCTGAACACCATGCTGTCTCTGTACCATAAATCAATTCAGATACGCAATTCAGAAAACCGCTTTTGGCTCTGTTTCAGTGATCTAGAATGCTCTTTAAGCTTTTAAAACTTTCTCAGGCCTTATGTGTGTATTCGGCCCAATGTTGGGAAGCCATCTGTTGTAAAGTTTTTCCCAGCCCATTTTGGGTCCAGGAGGTTTGTGCCTGGCAAGGCCCATGTGGCAGTTGGAACCTGATTTGCGGCGGCTTTTGTCCCCCAAAGAAATGAATCATATGCTTATATCCCTTAAACTGTTTGGCCCATATCTTAAGCACATTACTAGCTAGCTCTTTCATCTTAATTCAACCCATTTCCATTTATCTTCCACCACGTGGCCCAGTCCATGGCTCACCTATTTTCCTTACATGTCTGTCTTTTTCGGGGGTCAGATGGAGACTGACTAACTCCACCCTTTCCTACCTGCCTTCCCTCTGATTCTCCACCCACTTCTACGGCGCTGTACATAGGCCAAAACAGTGCTTTATTTACAGCATACAAAGAACATTTCACCACACAGAACCCTACAAAAAAGTTACTTTATTGACCCAGAATAGCAAACAAAACCACAAACTGATACACACATGTTGCTTCCAATGCTTATTGTAGGAAAATTATTGCTTTCAATGTCTGTTTCTTTCACTCAATTATACTTTATTTAGGTACCACCTCTGTCACTACTCTCCTTTATACACACACACACACACACATATTCATGTAAGCACACACATATTACTTAGTGTCAGTGGCATAAAAGGTTCATAATTTATGATTAAAGCTATGAGCTTGGCTTGGATAGTAAAAATCTGAATCCATGGGAGAGTCCATAGCATCATAAGTTGATTACATTGTTTCCTTTCTTTCAACTTTCTTATTATGAATATAGTCATTTTTTTTTATCTGTGTGTATCCTTGTTCAAGCTCCCTTCTCCTTCCTACCCTTTCCAATCACTCTCTCTTTTCCCCACATGTCTTTATATTGTTTTCTTAAAGACAGGTTAAATTTAAACAAGCTGAAATGGGAAACAGATCAAATGCATGGTTTTAAATGATTGAAAATCATATTATTAACTTGGTTGAAAGATCAGGCAAAAAAGTGTGTGACATAACGCCTGGCTACTGAAAACAAGTTCCATTTTTAAATTTAATTAAAACAAAATTACATCATTTCCCCTCTCCCCCTCTTTCCTTCTACCTCTCTCAAGTCTCAACCTACTTCCCCATGAAGTTATGACCTCTTCCTTTATAGTCATTTTTTGTTTTATATGCATGTAAATGAACCAATGTAAATATAATAAGCTGCATCCATTCAGTGTTGCCTGTATGTATGTTTCTAGAGTTGACCAGTTGGTATTGGTTCTTCCCTGGAGGAGATTAATTCTCCTGTAAGCAGTTGCTAATTGCTTATAGCTCTTTTTCCAGAGATGTCACCTGATAGAAAGTTCCCTATCAATTTTGAGGTGTTAACCTAATGATGTCACTATATAAGTTCTAATAAAGGAGTCTTGT
This sequence comes from Sigmodon hispidus, assembly GCA_004025045.1. NCBI lineage: Eukaryota > Metazoa > Chordata > Mammalia > Rodentia > Cricetidae > Sigmodon > Sigmodon hispidus. The sequence continues at coordinate 14,060 of PVIH01011157.1, read as the reverse complement.
CTTTGAGATTTCAAGGGTGCACCATCTCAACTCAATTGTACAAGGTAGATTTTAGAAGGCAAAATCTTATAGTAGAATTCCTTTTCCTTTGGCTCTTACAGTCCTGCATGATACTACTTGAATCTTAGGTGCAAAAATTGTGATTACATATATATGTATTTCCACTGAAGCTCGGAACCTTATGCTTAGTTACTTTTTACCTTTCAAAAAGTTGTCATTTTTCATAATGATTTTATCTGTTGCAGAAGAAGTATCTTTGATAAGGGGTGTGAGCATCACTTATCTGAGGGTATAAGGATTTAGAATGCAGTTGAGAAGTATGAAGATTTTGGTGTATAGCTCTGGTTGAGTATAGTGGAGAAAACCACAGAGACAGCCTATCCAAGCTAATGGGAGCTCTACAGACGAACAGATGAAGAACCTGAATGGGACCAAACTAGGCCCTCTGGATGAGGCTGACAGATGCTTAGCAGACTGTTCATCAGTTTATAAACTAGCTTTTTAGAGCCCACTCACTGTGGTGATATATTGTATATTTAATAAAAATAGTCTGGAATATTAGTGTACAGAACCACCCACCGAGCCAAGCCATAATGGTCAGAGAGTGATGACCCATGCCTTTAATCCCATCACTTGGGAGACAGAGATACATCTGGATCTCTATGAGTTCAAGGCCTAACAGAGTCAGGCAACTGTGGCACACATTTATAATTCTAGCTCTAGGAAAGTTGAACCAGGAAGTGATATACCTAGGCAGGGAGAAGAGACGATTTCAGTTTCCTCTGCCACTTCTCTTTGTGGCTGAGGGTGGAGAGGTTAGGGTTAGAGGATTCTTGGAGACATGTTTGAGGAGTTGGCTGGGTGAGAACAGGGTGTGGTTCATTCCCTATCTCACTGACATTTCATCTTCCCCCAATAACTCCAGGTTTTTATTATAATACTAATTAGAAGAATGAAATAACTTCCTATGGTGGGATGTCTTGCTCAACCTTCATACAGGGAGGAGGGGCTGAGTCCTGCCTCAGCTTGGCAGGCTAGCCTGTGTTGACTACTCAAGTGAGGCCTTATTCCTTTTCAGAAGTAAATGGAGGGTATGGTGGGGGAATAGAAATGGAGGGGAAACAGTGAATGGTATGTAAAAGAAAAAAACTTCTTAGAAGAATTATGAAGATTTTTAAAAGTACATACATTACTTTTAAATTTTCTATTTTTTTTGTGTGAGATTTTAATTTATGTAGGTTATGGGAGATCAAATTCAGATCTCATGCTTATGCATCAAGCACATACCCACTAAGTCATTTTCCCAGTCCTAAGAATAGATTCTATTTTGAAATCTGAATTATTATTATTTTTGTTCTCAATCACCAACTGAATTCTCACTATACTGCATAAAGCTGTACTCATGTATGTATTTATATTGATGAGTTTGTATTATCTGTTAAAGCAATTATATGTACTTAGCATCAATTACTTATAAACTAATTATATAACCATTAATTCTCCTTTTAATCAAGGTGTTTCATGATACATACAATTAACCAGAATTAAAACATATGCATTTATTTCTTATGACACTAATCTGTGATACAGCAAAATCAAGACATTCAATAGTTTCTGTAGGGGATAGTTATCTCTATTAGCAATGTTGTGGAAGTACATAGATTGAGCAATAGAACATAGTATATATTTTTTTCAATAGAAGTATTTTTTGTTTCCATTCATGTTAGTAACATTTATGTAATTTAATTTCAGTTGACAGATAATTTACAGATACTCATCAAACTTTCATATTGATTTATATGTCCCTTCACAAGGTAGGTTTGCTACTGGCTTCAAAAAAGCTGCCTTAACCACTATGTTCAAGGCAGAGAATAAGTGATTTGCCCATATTTAGCTTTGTGCTAATTATGGACATGGAGACAAAAATAAGAAACCTGATAAAATGCAAATTAAAGTGCTATTAGTAATAATAAAATAGTTAGATGTGAAATAGAAAGGAGAAGTCAACTGATGCTAAGTAGAATAGCTAGGGATAGAATGTCTGAGACTTAAATTAAGAAAAACTAAGTGTCTGACATAAGGAGGAAAATAGCTTTGGGTAGGAGAAACAGCACATAGCAATGGTTAGAAATGGAAAAGAACATAGCTTTTTAATTAATTAAAAGAACAATGGTGTGACGAGAATATAATGAGAAGAGAGAGATTGGGCCACTATACAATTAGGGTATGAAAAAGACACCAATTGCTGGAGGCCTTGGGGGCAGTAATCTGAATCTTCTCCCATACTATCAGATGCTGTTCTGAGAAGGTATTGAAAAGCATTAGAGGAATGAAGAGAGCTAAGATATACATTTTATTAAAAGAAACTTTTTTTGCTATTATAATTGAGTAAAGAATTGATGGAAGTTAGTTAATAATGAGAAAGGAGAGATTCTAAGGATCATATGAAGCAAAAATTGGTGGTGACAAAATGTCGAAAGATGAAGAAGAGGGTATTAGAGAAGAGCAAGTGGCTGGACAATAGAGACATTAAAAGATTCAGGGAGGTATTTGACCATTGGTGTGAAAGTGCTGTCAGTTGGGCACATTCTTGAGTTGGAGATCACTATTGAAGGACACAGAAGAATAAGATTCAGTTGTCTACAAAATTCTGAATTAATTTTCCATCTTGGACTGTTCAACCAGAAGCATTCAACAGCAGTTTCATATGTAAATATAAATATCAGGAGGAAATACTGGTTTGTGAATCTTTACACTTACATACGAAAGAAAATTTGAGTCTAAAGAAATTGAATTAAGTGATCCAGGTAGATAGACATACAGAGGAAAACAGAAAGACAAAATTGGAGTCCTTTACAGTGCAAAGTATTATTAAGGAGGGCAGAAAAATAGGCGGCTGGCAAAAGCAACAGTGATAAATCAGTGAGGAAAGAAGACTGGAAAAGGTCATGTAATTAAGTGCAAGAAATAACAACACATCACTATCAGGAAATAGTGCTCAGTATGACTTTCTTCAAGTGTTGGCAACTTGTGAAGGGTAAGTTCAGTGGCATGACAGCAGCAAAGTGCTTCCTCTGGGAGGTGTGAGTCAAGACAGAGAAAGAAGACAAAAACCCTTGACATACATGGAGTTGTGTGAGGTAGGAGATGCTGGATGAATTTAGTCCAATAAAACTTTCATTGTATATTTCATTTTTAAAACCACAGGATTCCCAATGGGTCTTTCCATAGGGTTTATAGAATATGTAGATTCCTTTCTAGCTATCATGGAGTTATGTTCAATAAAATCCATTGTGAGAGGACATACTGGGTGCTCAAATTCATGAGTTTGATAACTTGCTGGATTAGTAACAGGGTACACTGCAGAGTTCACTATGTCCTCTTATGTTCATATAGTTGATAGGGAGCTATGGCTCCCTGTCAGTGTTTAGCATCACAAGAGAAGGTCAGACTGCACAGCTCTTTCTCAGAAAAACTCAACATGAAATCTCAAAGCATGTCTGTACTGATTTGATATTTCTTTTATATCAGTGCAAAATTGTTATCTGAACCTATCTGTGCATTTTGAAATAATAAAATAAAGTTAAATGGACTCCCTTTCAGCTTTAAATGAATTACGTCTGATCTATCTTATTTTCTTCCCACAAATAGACTTGCCAGAAAGAATGACCCTCAATAGTACTGTATTTCTTTCCTGACCAGAAGAAACAGCCTCAACATGTGTGCTATTTCTTTGAAAATGTCTATGTAAAAACCTAGGATATTCCTGAGATTAAGAAGTCCTGGCACTACTTAGACTATCTTCCTAATTTTATTTTATGTAACTTATCAAATGCATTATATTTGTATAATGTAATATTATATATATTCTATTAGTTTGACATAAATTATGACATTCTGGAATAAAAGTATATGATATTTTCATTTTGTAGCATACTATATGTGAGTCACAGTTTATCCTAACAGGAATATTTGATAGCTGGATAGAAGGATGGATGAGAAAGTTAATAGACTGGACAGAAATGGAAGGATTAATGTACATCTAAGAATAAAGAAAACAGAGTGAATGACAGAGAACTCTACAGTGAGATCAGTAGTAACTTGAATTTTATTTTTGTCATTAAATACAATAGCATCTATTATAAAAGCACATGGGAGAATGTGGGTTAGAAAAATATAAAAGGGGGCTCTACAAACTCTTCTACAAAGTGAGCCATAAAAGCCTGCTTGTGAAATAATACACTGATAAAAGCTGTGCTTTGCAAAGAAATCTCATGCAATAGCTTAACATTGTCAAGGTGACTTATCAGGTCAGTCAAAGATGACTTCAATCATTTAGTTATGAACATTAACAGATGACAGCAAATTTATACAAGAAGATAATACAATTTGACTTTGAGAGTTTGAGTTCATTTGAAACAATCCAATATCCATCAGTAAATCTGAAATTCCTACCTTGGCTTTGGAATAGATGTATAATGCTTGACATAATTATAAGCAAATTGCTCTGGTTGTGATGAGTATTGTAGAAAATATATGGATGGCAAATGAGACCAAAATAAGCTTCGAAAATTACACATAAAAATTTATTTGATTTGAGTTCTAGAGATGGTCATGTTTTTAGAGAAAAAGGGACAGTAAGATGATTATGGCTAAAATGTAGGATGAAGTCATTTGGGAGATTTAAAAAAACTGTGTCATGTTCTTTTGAAATACAATCTTGTGTTATTTTTCTCATTGAATTGTTATGAAAGAAAGAACAGAAAATGCTCTCATTTCAATAGAGCCTCAGAAGATTCAATAATATGTCTAAGGCTATGGTTTCTACTTGGCAGAGTAAAGTTCTTACTTTGGGTCAGCTTTTTTTTTCTCAAATATAGCAGAATAAAAAATTGGGTTTGTGAAGAACTATTTCATAATACAAAGTTCTGGAAGTGTAGTGTCTCTGGGATGCTGAGAGGCCAGTGTGGCAGCATCATCCAGGGTCAACAGGAAATCAGGATTGAGGCACATAGGCTTTAGAAACATGCTTGTTTTCAAGAACATAACACTAGAGAGCTAGAGAAATAGCTCAGAGGTTAAAACTACTGGCTGCTCTTCGAGAAATCCTGAGTTCAAATCCTAGTACCCTCATGGCAGCTCACAACTATCTGTAACTCCAAGATCTGATACTCTCACACAAATATACATGCAGGTAAAACACTGATGAATGTAAAATAATAAAAATAAATTACTTTTTACAAAACAACACAACACTAGCACCTTTTCTGACTTAAGTTAGAGTGTATACTTAACATACTCTCAAGTATTAAAGTAGTTGACAACTTACAAACTACTTTAGCTATTCCAGTAACATTAGTTTTTATTCATTTCATAAAGTATTTTATAAAGCAAAAAGAAATTAAGTTGGTAAGCCTGGAATCATACTCAAAGACAGTTTTAAAAATTTTTGAAATATAAAGAAAATCTATTGTTTTACTTAGAGAGTACTATATTTAATGCTTGGACACTGGTACTGTAGAGAATAAGCAGGACTGACTATGCTGCATCTGTGCATCCATCTTCAATGGTGAGATACAATATGGATCATGATCTTCAATCTTCTGCCACAGTATTTGTGGTGTGGCTTTAAAGCATAGAACCAAGATACAAATGGACTAATCATAAGACAGGGGTAGAAAATATTACTGAAGTTTACATAGTACGGATAAGTATATAAATCTCACAGTGGAGACTTCCACATACTATCCCTACTAAAGGGAACTCCAGAAACTAAACTGATTAGCAGTAACTGTGTGGTAATTTGTTGCTTTTAAAATATTTGACCACTTATGATGCTATGATATGTGTAGTAGATAGTAACACTATAAATATGTTAAGAATAGAAATTTGTTCATTTTTTGATCCTGAGATAATATTTGGAGATTCTGGAGTAAGAGCACAGTTACCTGGATACCCTGGGCAGAAGTATGATGCCCCTCAGCAAGGAAGGTTTCTCTTTGAGTAAGCATGGGATTTCAAGAGGAACACATCTGGAGCTGAGCGTGAACCCTAAAGTAACAGATGTTACAACCAAATCACTCTAAAATCTTTTATTCATTTGATATCTAAAGAATTTTTTTTATTTATTTGTACATACACATGTACGTTTACACATTAAAATTTTAGCTGTTCTAACATTACACTGAAATTCTATATATTCTATTATTCTAAAATTAGAATATTCTATAAATTCTAAACTATTCAGTATATATTCTATACTGAATAGTTTCACAATTTCTTAATTTAAAAATCTGACATGAATAAAGTAGAATGGCACACTCTAAAACCAAAAAAGAGAAAACTTACTTTACTTTTTAAGGATTTCTTCTTAGAAAAATAGCTTTTTAAAGACTTATTTTTAGTGGTGTGTGTGTGTGTGTGCGTGAGTGCGTGCATGTGTGCATGCATGTGTGTGTGTATGTGTGTGTGTGTGTGTGTGTGAACATGTATGTCCAGGTCCTACTAATCCAGAAGATGGCATTGAATTCTGAAAGCAGGAGTTGCAAGAAGTATGGATCCCTCGATGTGGGTGTTAGGAATTGAACGCAATCCTCCTCAAGGGTGTAAAGTACTCTGACGCATGATCCTAATTAGTCATATTTAAAATAAAACAAAAATCCTTGAGTCAGATATTAAGGTGAAAGCTGAAAGATTGGAGAAGGATAGCAGCAGCCACTAGAAACTTCTTACCTCTCCAAATTCTACATCCAAATGAGGGGCCAAGATCCTTTCTTCACCTGCTTTATATCTTGATTCCACCTCCTGATTGTGCTGGGATTAAATGTATGAGCCTCACAATGCTGAAATTAAAGGTTTGGTTTCCACTGTCTAACCTCTATTGTTAACTAGTGGTTAACTCAGCCCTGTGATCTCCAGGCAAGCTTTATTTGCCAGAACACAAACAAAATATCACACAACAGTACTCTTGACCACTGAGGCCCTAGAAAACCTTTTATGCAAAAATGTTACAAAATTGAATCAATTGCTCTAGGATGACAAACATGGAATCTGTGACTTTCTGTTTATCAATTCTAATTTTTCATGTTTGAGAACTACCGTCAAATACAAACTTCACCAGTTCTACTGTTTTAATTTAAAATTGTTGCTTACTTTTCTTGGAAGGTTATTTATAATAAAGGATCCTTGAAGTCTTTTTTTGACCTTTGTAAAGAATACCATCATCTTCCCCATCCCTCCTTTGTTCCTTTGTTTTCTGGTTGATACAGGGAACTACAGCCCAGAATGCCCTCATACTCTTGATTTTCCTATGTCTGCCTTCTAAGTGTTGGCATTGCAGATTTATACCACTGCAACTTTATAATGATTAATTATTTAAGTGTGATTATGCAGAGATATCCTAAGAGTATTGTATGAAATTATAAATTTTACTTATAAAAGTACATATTTCTGGAAAATACTACATGGTAAATAACCTCTTAAAATGGGCTAACCAGTTCTACTTATAGTTTAGTTCTGCTAGCTTTAATATTCCTAAATGTTGCAGGATATGACTGTGTATTAATGGCATACAAGGTAATAACATTGAGCAGACAGTCTCATTAGTGTTAAAATGAATTTTGAAATCTCTGTTGTGACCTGAAATACTACATGTATTCCAGCAAAGATAGAAATTAAAGATGAGTGCTGTCATTATTTCAGATCATTGTATTACATTCTTAACAAGTCTTGTTTACTAAATATATCCTAAAACTCATACTTAATGCAATGTACAGAAAATGGTAACTTTTCAGTATTGGATAACAAATAATCCCAACCTAGTTTGTGGTTATTTTTATTTTTTTTAGCTGTTATGATATTTAAACCATTATTTATTTAAAGGAAAAACTGAATAAAATCATAAGGCATGGTAAAGACATATGCCAAAATAAAAAAAAAAAAGTTACCTTTTATCTTCTTAAGTTAGAATCTTCCAGCCCTTTCCAGCATCTTATTTGTGCTACTGCTTGAGCAAGTTCTTGCCTTATGGCACAAAGCCCACAGAATGGCAATCACTCTTAGATTTAATGCTGGTTTCCTCAGGTATGTAAGTATGTTATTCACTAACCATTTTGCATTCTAACAGGGATCTTGAAGTAGAAGTATGTGATGATGCATGCTTTTTGAGAAATCTTTGGATTGCTCATTTTCTTTCTCATTATTGCCAACTGGAATTAAGAGCTCTCTGAATATGTTTTTCTAATATTCTGTCTTGAGAGCTCCTTCTTTACATGGCACGATTAGAAGTCAACAACCTTTGCATTAATGAGATAAATATCACCAAGATTGAATGAGAAAACACATCTGGTTAGTCTGTAGCTGGTGAAAGTGTTACTGTATCTTTCAGGCTTATGAAAATTCTGATATTTTATGTATTATTTGATTATCTGGTACGATAAAGAATAGTGGAGAGAGTCAGCCCATAAATGACTCATGTGATTTTCTCTTTTCCTAACTCAATAGTTTTTCCTTTGCATTGCATCTTTACTAGGATACTTACCTAGCAGGTTGAAATCCATCAGATTTGCTGACAAATTAAAAGGAGGATTTTTTGGGGCATGAGTATACTAAGAAAACTTACATTTTCTTTTTTCATAATTTTGACATCTATGGAGCAATGTTTTTATTCTCTATTAGTTAATATTCACAAATAAAGAAATTTATTTTTAACCCACTATTTGTGACCTAATCTATACATAAATGAAGATTATAACATCTTTCAGATATATATTCAGGCTCAACATTCAAATAATATGGATGTATCTATAAACATGTAAAATGATAAGTCAATCAGTGCAAAATATCAACTAAATGCATTTAAAAGAGAGAAATATATAGCCAGAGAAGCAGAAAATGTAAAGCTGATCTGGGCAGTGGTGGCACACTCCTTTAATTCTAGTATTTAGGAGGCAGAGGCAGGCAGATCTTTGTGAGTTTGAGGCCAGTTTGTTCTACAGAGCAACTTCCAGGACAAGCTCCAAAGCCACATAAAAAGTCCTGTCTGGAAAACATAAAAAAGTGAAGCTGAATGGTAGTGGAGTGAGAGAAAGAACTGAAAGGAATCAGGGAGATAAAAATGAACAGAATATATTGCATAAAATCTCCAAAGAATTATTAAAATATTTTCAGATTAAATTCTGAATACATTTTAAATCCTGTGCTTATGAGAGGTCTTATTCTTTATTATCTGCCCCAATCACTTTAACCTAGAAGTTAACTAGACTACAGATTCTATTCAGTCATTATAATTCTTCTTTGAATATGAACAGTAACTACTTTAATAGATTTTATCATCTGTAAAAGTCATTATGCCTGGAAGCAGTTCCTATTCAATATAAAACTAACTCAACAAAACAATCTTATTAGTGTGTTTGAATCCTATAGTAGTATTGTGTCCATACAATAATTCCACTATGTGATTGGGATACTTTCATTTTACATCATAGCACAGAATTTCTTATTGACTTTAGATATTTATTCAGCGATAGAATTAAATCCTATCTCTCCTGGACCTCAGGGAATTTTGTGGCTATAAGATAAATAAATATGCCTTGTGGTTCTATTGTGACCTAGAAGATCCATTCCATGTACTCTAAATCAGACATTTGTAGGCATTCCAAAGTGCTTTGTGCCTGTGGCGGCAATGTACAAAACCATCAGCTGGTAAATGACTTTGGGAATTAGTCAGAGGTTAATTCTCTGCCTCATTGGCACCCCAAAGTGGACAAATTGTAATTGATTTTGGTAGTATTTACAAAGCACTTTTTCTATTAAGTAATGAGGAAAACTCATGGAAATATACTACAGATAAAGAAACATCTGGGCATCAATAGGATGTTGTTAAAAATTTATGTTTCTATATTTAATAAACATTATAAAAGGTCATAAAGTTTAAACACTTGCAGCGAAGTGATATTTCTACTATTTGAATTTTTATTTAGATGTCTTAACTTGACATGAGATTCTTTCTGTACATAGAGAAATGAGTCTATATTTTTTATTTTTACCTCGAGAAAAATGTGCAGAAATTGTTAAAAGAGTAATGGGCTTATATGTGCCTTGAGAAATAGGTAAAATTAATCAGGTACATGTTCACAGTCCTGGGCTTTGTTCAATAGGTAAATGGAAAGGCTAACTCAATGTTTTTCTATTTAAATGAATTCCTCTAATGTCTCATTAAGAAATCAATTTTATCTGTATTCTGAAGGAAGTGTTTTGGAAAGCATGAGTTCAACCTGGAAACTTTAGAGAAAAAGATTTGACTAATGTTTAAAACATATCAAACCACATGTCCTCACAAGTTTGATCGACTGCATGATGTAAAAAAATCACCAAATAATATGTATATATGAATATATATAAATGCAAAATATTAAACTGAATGATATTTAAGTTTGTTACAAACTTATAAAAATGACTAGTTTCAATTATTTTGATTAACCTCATGATGGGCACTGGTTTTTGAGTCCATTGTATTGATAAGAAGACAAAATGAAATGAAAACAGATGAGTGATAAATATTTGATGAAACCTGTGTTATCATCTATAAAGATGACATATATAATATCCTCTTAAATGCTCTAAACTTTTCAGCTTTCATAGTTTTCACTTTATAAATGCCACAACATAGGCTTTAAGAGCAAGAGAATTTCCAACACCATTTTTATTCATTTGAAAATAGATATTTACTCTTAATTGACAAGCCATATATATACTTTTATTTTAACACAACCTGTATCATGGAAGGAATTGGGCAGCAATAGGGTACATGTGTGATTAGAATGTAACACTATAGAGAAGTACTTAGTCAAATAGAAATCAACACTAAATCCTCAAATCTCTGCCCAGGAGGTTTAATTCATATTCTCCTTGTATCTCCTCTTTGTTTACAGCCTGAATCTTTCCTGTGATAAACATCACTTACATGCTGCTGAAGAACCACTGCAATATAAACAAACCTATGAATAAGTCAGTCATATGTTTTTCTTATGTCAGTAAGAGAGGGCAAAGGCTTAAATTTTATACTCAGTGTAGGAGGGAGAGAATGCCCTAATACATACAAAACAGTGCCCAACTTATAGATCTTAAGTAGTCAAATCAGCTTGTCACAAACAAAGAATAATACAGTAGGATAAACTACTGAACTAAGCCATATTGGGATTTCCTGTCCTTGCTGTGGAGGAGATGGGGAGATGTGGAGAAGAGGGTGTAACTGGAGTGGGTGGGAGGGCGAAGGGACCTTGAACAAGGATATACATGAATAAAAAGTGTGACTTTATTCATAATAATAATAAAAAAGTTTTCTACTGGGTTCGAAGCTGAAAATCTGAAGGAAAGATAATAAGAGCTTCCAATGTTGGAAAAGTCTCTCCTCCTGGCATAGATGAACACCTTTTGGAGCGTCTATGCATGATGGATCTGTCACTCTTCCTCATCATAGAAGCCAATTATACAGTAAGATAACATAACCATGTGACTGCTTTTATCCCTAGAGATCTTATAAAATTCCATCTCACAACTTACTTATGTATGGGAAATAAAATGGTGTGTGAAATTTTCTCTTTGTTAATTGGAAATCAGTGAAATCCATTATTACTTTTAGAGTAACTTTTAAAAACTACTCATTACTTTGTAAACAATGTAAGTTTTAGAGACTCCAGAAACAATGTAGGCTATTGCTGTTATCCTTAGTAGCTTCTTAGAAGCTCTAAGCAATTCCCTATGTTGAAGATGCTATGTGCTTTGGACATAGGACTCTGAGTATTTGAGTTGGATCTGACCTAAAGCCTCCTACCTAAGGACTAACTTTCATGGTAGCACAAGGTGCAGTGTAATATACCAAATGGGAAAAGCAATGACTTGATTCTCCTCACTTGTGACATCTTGAACAACAACACTCAATGTGGCAAGATTTACCTAGAGATGCAATAGTACCAATCATGTCTTGATGATAAACAGCAGATGCTCTATTGTACTTAAGATCCTCTCATCAAGATGGGAGTTATTCCTTGTCATTGAAACCTGGTCATCGACTCAGGACACATGAAGTCAGAGATCTTATGGGAAAACCTACCACCTCTACTTAATTATAACAGCATTATTCCTAATGGCCTCCAAATATCTATTCTTACACCCTCAGTAAATATAGCTCTCATACCTCATCAAAAATGCTTCTTTTTGCAGCAGAGTTAGACCATCACAACACCCCACAATTTCCCAAAATATTGAGAACAATTAATTATGGGGTTTCCAGGTCCATCAGATACATCTACAGTCTACAATACAACTGGTCCAACTAAGATTTAAGGAATATTGTGGCCATGGAAGCAGAAAAATTGTAAGAGCAAGAGAATCAGAATTTCTGTATGAGATTGTGTTTACTCAGAAATTGAAAAGAAAGCACACCCATGATACCAGAGCAATATGACTGCTGAAACCAGGCTCAAATAATGACAAGATCAATAGTCACATTAATGTGGAAGGGGCAAATATCAAGGGCCCTCATCTCTAGACAAAGAACTACAGATAACTAAAGACAGCCTATAGGACAAGAATTGGACTTCCCCATTGGTGAGTCCTAATGGTTATCTAATACCTTGAAGCTGCTTCTAAATTCACACACACACACACACACACACACACACTCATATACACACACTAAAAGTATTCAACAGGTTTATTTATATATTATGTGCTTGTATATGTAACAATAACAACAAAAGAAAAAAAGACACCATAAATTTGAGAGGAGGTAAGGGACAGTAACACATAAAGTGTTAAAGAAAAAGGAATAGGAGGGTTGGGAAGAGAAAGAAAAAAGTTGATATCATTATATTTAGTTAAAATAAAAATATTAAGAAACATTACTAGGAGTCTGGAAAGATGGCTAAGTGGTTAAAAGTATATGCTGCTCATGTGGAGTACCAGTTCTCCACATCCAAGGAGAGAACTTATAACAGCCTGTACATTCAGCTGCATCAGACCTGACTCCCTGGGCTCTGCAGGCACTTTCACATACACATACTTTACAAACACAAACATATGTGCATAAATAAAAGTAAAATGATTATTTAATGATTGCTCATTAGCAGAAGCTACAGTAATTATTCCTTATGTAGAGTATATATGGTATATATTAGGTTATTTATTTTTATGAACATTACATTGGTATATTGGCTTGATTAAATTTTTGTCTTCTGCTTCTGAGTTTATTTGTGAGGAAACAAAGAGAATGTTCTTACTTGTGCTTTTAACTCTGTGAACTGTGTTTGAGATGGAAGAATGCAGCTCCTTGAGAATGGATGGAGTCAGTATTGAAGATACTTGGTTTTACAGGTGTAATTATTCTTTTTTTTCATTATTTATTTTGTATTTATAAAAAAACAGTAAAATGAATTTAAAATGCTGAAAAGTTAACAATAACTAAAAAGAAGATAAAAATCAAAAGCATGACTTATCAAGGGTGATAATGCACATAAGATCGCTATACATATATTTACTTTGTGATCAGCTTTTCCTGAATTTTTTTTCATCCCTGTATATCCTTATTCAAGGTTCCTTTCCCCTCCCACCACATCAGGTCATTTTACTTCTCTGCAACTCCCCGCCCCCTCCCTGGGCAGGGAGCAGACAGTCCTATGGTCCCACTGACCCAAAAATGCTTGGATGAGTCTCCACTCCTGGCGAAATCCAGTTTTGTTCCCCCTCCCTCAAGAGTGAGTCAGGTGTTCCTATAGTTGGAGTGGGATCCAAAGGGTCAGTCCAGGGTATTTCTGATCCCAAGCTGTTCAGTGGTTGTGGTTTGCTGCTTGGGCATGCTTGACTTTTTTTCTTGTTTGTTTGTTTAGAGACCACTAATGAGTGAGTACATCCCCTGCTTATCTTTCTGAGATTGTGATACCTCACTCAGGAGGATATTCTCCAAATCCATCCATTTGCCTGCGAATTTTAGGATATCATTTTTTCTTACTGCTGAGTAGTATTCCATTGTGTAGATGTACCACAGTTTGTTAATCCATTCT
>PVIH01011156.1:28817-71001 GCA_004025045.1 Sigmodon hispidus | reverse complement strand
TTTTTTTTCCTTCTTTATTTTGTATTTATCAAAAAAAAAACACAGTAAAAAGAATTTAAAATGTGGAAGAGTTAACAATAACTATACAGAGGATAAGAATGATAAGCATGGCTTATCAAGGGTAGAAATACAAATAAGATTGCTACACCTATATTTTCTTTGTGTTCATCTTTCCCTCTGAATTTTTTTTCCATCCCTGTATTAAATAATGAAAATTTCTGTTCTCTGTGTCTCTTTTCTCTAAAACATATGGATGTCAGTGTCATCTACCATGTAAAAACTGAAGAAAATAAAACATGATTATTTTATTAGATGTTAAAAAAGACTAATAAAATCCAATACCCTTTCATGATAATGGTCATTAAGAGATGAAGAATACAAGGAACATGCCTAAACATAATAAAGGTGATATACAGAAAGACCATAGCCAACATCAAACTAAATGGAGAGAAACTATAAGCCAAATCTTTAAAATCAAAACAAGAAAAGTCTGTCCACTCTCTCTATAACTACTCAATATAATATGTGAATTTTTAGGTATAACAATAAGACAACAACAAGAGATCATGGGGATACAAATTGGTAAGGAAGAAGTCAAAATTTTATTATTTACAGATTATAAGTTACTATAAATTAATAACACCAAAAATTCTACTTGGGAGATCCTACAGCTGATAAAGATCTTCAGCAATGTGGCAAAATATAAGACTGTCTAAAAACAATTCAGTAGCCCTCCTATGTGCAAATGATAAATAGGCTGAGAAAATCAGGACATAATGACCCTATATATAATAGCCACACACAAAAAAAATATCAAACATAAAATATCTTGGAGTAACTCTAACCAAGCAAGTAAAAATCCTATACAAAAAGAACTTAAGGTCTTAGCAGAAAGAATTAAAAAGTTTTCAGAAAATGGAATGATCTTCCATGCTCTTGTATTGATAAGATCAGCATAGTAAAACTGACAATTTTACCAAAAGCAATCAAAAGATTTAATGAAATCCTCATCAAAATTACAACAAAATTTGTCACAGACATGAAAATAACAATACTCAATTCTCATACTTTATATGGAAAACAAAACAAAACCAAAATGACATGACTGCCAAAACAATTCTGTAAAATAAAGGAACTTTGAGAGGCATTACCATTCCTGATTTCAAGCTCTACTGTAGAGCTAGAGTAAAATAAAAAAGCTTGGTATTGGTATGATTACAGACATGTGGATCAACATAATTGAAGACGCTGACATTAATTCAGACATCCATTAATATGTAATTTTTTATAAAGAGGCCAAAAATATAAAACAAAAAGAGAAAGTATCTTCAATAAATGGTGCTGGCATAACTGGATGGTAGCATGTAGAAGAATGAAAATAGATTCATATTTATTACCCTGCACAAAACTCAAACTCAAGTGGATAAAAGACATTAACATAAACTCAGATATATCTAACCTGATAAAAGAGAAAGAGTGAAGTAGCCTTGAATGCATTGGTACAAGAAGAAACTTTGTAAATGTAACACCAATAATATAGACACTGAGAGCAACAATTAATAAATGGGACCTCCTGAAACTGAGAAGCCTTTGTAAGGCAAAAGATATGGTAAACAGGATAAAATAAAAGCCTGCAGAAAAGGAAAAGATTTTCACCAACCCTCGATCTGATAAAAAAAAAAAAAAAAGAATAAAAAAAAAAAATCTTGATTAAGGTAACCCAGATTCAGAAAACCAAAATGGAATGTACTCACTTGTAAATGGAAATTAGATATAGAGCAAAGCTACAATCCACAACTCCAGAGAAGTTTACTAACAAGGAAGATCCTAAGAGAAAAAAAAAAAAAAGACATCCATGCCTCTTTTTTCTTTTCTTTTGTTTCTTTTATTATGAATAAAGTCATATTTTTTTATCCATGTATATCCTTGTTGTTTAAGCTCCTTTCCCCCTCCTTCCCCCTCCAGTCACTCTCTCTTCTCCACATCAGTTTATCTCCTCTCCAGCAAGGGAAGGAGGTCCCAAGGTCCCAATGTGGCTTAGTTCAGCATCCACTCCTGGCAGATCCACTTTCCTTATCCCAATATCATACTGAGTCAGGTGTTCCTCTGGAGGGAGTAGGATTCAAGGTGCTGGTCCAAGGTGTTTCAGGTCACAAGTTGTTCAGTGTTTGTGGTTTCCAGATTGGACATGCTTTGCTTTTTGCTTTTTTGTTTAGAGTCCACTAATGAGTGAGCACATCCCTTGCTTATCTTTCTGGAATTGTGAGACCTCACTCAGGAGAATATTCTTCAAATCCATCCATTTGCCAGCAAATTTTAGGATATCATTTTTTCTTACTGCTGAATAGTACTCCATTGTGTAGATGTACCACAGTTTGTTAATCCATTCTTCAGTTGAGGGGCATCTAGGTTGTCTTTTTTCAAAAGGGAAAATAGATAAAACCTTGTGACTAAACTGGGAGCATGTGGTGGGTAAGAAGAGATAGGAAGAGAACATAAAGGACAGTAGAGTTGAATAAGAGACAGAAAGGAAGAACAGTGAAACATATATCTTGACATAAGGTAACATTTGGGGGCAGGGGAGAAACCTGTTGCTAGGGAAACTCCCAGTAATCCACAAAGATGACCCTAGTTTAGACTCCAATCAGTAATGGGAAGAGCGTGAATTTGCCTTTCTCTGTAATCAAATTAATGTCCACCCTAATTGTCATTATAGAACCTTCATCCAACAACTTCTGGAAGTAAATACAGAGACCCACAGCTAAGCATAGGGTAGAGCTCCCAATAATCCAGTCTAAGGCAGAGAGATCAGGGATTATATGAGCCAAGAGGTCAAAATCATAATGGGGAAACCCAAAGAGACAGTTGACGTGAGGTGCTGGGAAGTCACTAACCCTGGGTTGACAACTGGGTCTTCTGAAAGTGCATGAGAGTTGTAGGCTTGAGCAGTTGGTGAGGCCTCTGGCAGTAGGTTTAAAATTTGGCCCTAGTATATGAACTAGCTCTTTAGAATGAATTTCCTATAGAGGGATACCTTGCTAAACTTTGATAGAGCCAAGAAGGACTTGGTTTTGCCTCAAACAAATATCCCAGATGTATTGACTCCTCAAAGGCTTTATACTCTTTGAGCTGTGGATGGTGAGGTGGGGTTAAGGAAACCTGGGGGGTGAGTGAGACAAGGCAAGAAGGGAAACTGTGGTTAGTATGTATAAAAACCATTTACATAACAAAGAAAAATTTGCTTAACAAAATAATCAGTCTATATAATTTTGATTCATGTAGAATAGTATAATTTGTTTTTAAATCCTTTTGCATTTATTCTGGCTAGAACAGTATCAAAGACAATGTCACTCTTATTTGTTTTTTGTTTACTTGTTAGCCTGTCCTAAAGACTAAATAACAATTTAAAGTCCTTTGCTTTTCTACCTTTATAACAAAATCAATTTTGAAGTCATATTCTTTTCCATAAAGATAGTTGGTAACATCTAAAGTCTTTTTTTTTCTTTCCTTTTTTTTGTAACTACTACTTTCCTTGAAATAAATGAGTTCACATTTTCCTGTCCTGAATAAAGCAATTTGTGAATCACATACAGTTTGAGAAAGGAATCATCATATTCCAAAAGAAAAGTCATTTGTCATTGCTGTAAAGAATGAAGAAGAATGCCTGGATTGCAAATAGATTAGATGATTGCATTATAAAGACATCAAAGTAAACTGAACTGAAAAGGTATTCTGTGAATGAGATAAATTTTGAACATATTTCTTTTTTAGCAAAGTCTATGGGAATGTAATGAGCAAATGGTGATTTTCTATCACAGCTGAAATTTATGTGAACCTCATTTAAGAAAATTTACTGCATTTATTGCCCTTCTCATACATGCAGTGATTTGCTGAATTATACAAATTGTATTAGTATGTTTTTTTCATTTTGCAAAACTACCTATGCTACTAAGTGAATAAATACATTTAAAATCTTAAACATGACTATTAAAAGCACTTTGCTGCATTACTAAAGTAGCAGAGATTGTGTGACTCAGGAAAAATTAAATACATTGTGATGATATTCGGGAGGTTAGTATCTGAAGAAGGCATCAGTCCATTTGTGGTTGATCTGAAAATCACAGAAAAGGGTCTGCTCTCCGTGTTGCTCAGCTACTGGGAGTTTCTTGATCTGTGGTAACTAATTCTAATCTTCAGCTCCACTTCTGTCTACACTCAACTGTGCACTGAAATTTTTCCTATCTTTGAGGGAATCACTTATTTTATAGCAGAGCATAGGCTGTGGCCCTCATTTTCAAAAAAGATTAACTCTTTGATGATGCTAACCTAAATCTTTTCTATATATCACTTTCTGGATATTTCAGGTTGTGAGTATTACATTAACTTGCTGTACTCCATTAAACTCTAACAATGGTCATTTATCTAGTTATCACCCTGCAATTGCTTCTAAATTTCACAATGTTAAAAATAGAGGTAGTCCCTGTTATTTAATCAAAAATGTGATGACTTCATCAAACGCTGTGGCTTATTGCTTTAGGACGACAGTTCAGTCCTAAGTGTATTGACTTCTGTGACTCATATTTTATTTTTGTATGTTGCTCGATGGCTTTGTAACTATAGCAACTCTCCAAGTAAGTGACAAATGCAAGGAGTAGAGACAATATCCATTTTTTTCTTGGTGAGTGTAAAATCATTTCAGACATCCTCAGGAAAAGCTTTGGAATGTGAAATTATCTGAATTAAGAGTACCAGAGATAACTGGTTAATATCATGAGTTCTCTTAGACTGGTTAAAGCCTGAGTTCTTTTCTGTATTTGACCACATTTAAACTTTAAGTTCATATCTGGAAGTAGAAAGGAGCATCTGTGTGGTCCTCAGACTCAGAATATCTGTTTATCTAAATAAAAATATTTCCTTTTCTATGGCAATAATAATTACAATCTACTAGTTAGTAGAAATATACACATTGTCATGCTTTAAATTACTATTGTTAGGCTGGGACAAAGTTATTTTATTAAGAAGGGAAGAAAGAGAGGAAGAAATAGAAAGTAGGAAGAAGAGAGAAATAGAAAAGAGAAGGGAAAGGAAGAGGTGTAGATACAGCCTCAAATCAAAAGAGAAGAGAGAAATGAAGAATGATTTGCTTTTAATAATGAGATTTTCCCACATGCATAGAGACAATACATCCACACAGCATAATTAATTAATGATGTATGGCCACTATGTAATGACATATGACCATAGGCCCTGGGCTGTTTAGATATTCACTTAGGTTAGTAAGTGCATTCTGACACGTCCCCCAAGGGCAGCCCAGATAGGAATGTTCTCTGTGTACTGTGAATAAAGAACTGTTTTGGCCTGTGTAGCGCACCATAGAAGTGGGTGGAGAATCAGAGGCAGCCAGGTAAGAAGAAGGGTGAAGTTTGCCAGTCGCCATCCATCCCCGAAGAAACAGCATGTAGGAGAAACAGGTGAGCCACGGGCAGTGGCTACGTGGTGGGAAGATTAATGGAAATGGGTTGAATTAAGATTAAAGAGCTAGCTAATAATATGCTTAAGATATGGGCCAAAGAGTGTTAAAGTATATAAGCATGTGATTTCATTTCTTTTGGGGGAGGTTGCAAACCTCCCAGACCCAAAACGGGCCAGGGAAAACATACTACAACAGGTGGCTTCCCAACATTGGGCCGAACACCTGCATAAAAACCTGAGAAAGTTTAAAAAACTTAAAAGCGGCTTTCTGAATTGCACATTTGAATTGATTTATGGTACAGAGACAGCATGGTGTTCAGGCAGGAATTTAAAAATGGCGCGTCCGGGGCACTCAGCTTAAACTCCTACATTTCACAAAAGGATTGGCACAAGTGTGATTGATTTAAGGTTTCTGCTTATGCTGAACAGAAGGGAAACAGTTTAAAAAGGTTTTTCTCATAGCAGCATTTCCTGAATTCATGCTCTTTGCCGACAGCAGTAGAGCAGCAGCGGGTTCCTCCACCATAGTGAAACACGGCCAATAGGGGCGGAGTCAGCAATTAAAGTGATACACACATTTTAAAGCTCTTTGGGTTAGAAAATGAGTAAGGATTCTCAATAAAACAGATTTAGACTCTCAAAACCTCTAAACGGGGTACAATGTATGTAAAATACACATAGGCTTCAGAGAGAGAGAAAAAAAAAAGAGTGAAGAAAACCCTTTAAGAAAGAGAAATAGAAATAAAGATTTTTTTAAAAGGCCGTGTAAAGATGGCAAATAAACAGAGAGTTTGGATTATGTTTGTTTTGTTTTCTTTTGATTTTTTGACTTTTAATGAGCTGACTGCAGAAAGATGGTTGATTGTTGGGGCTGCTAAATATACATACTTTAAAGATATTTTGACTTTGAAATCTGTTTATAAGACTATGTTGCTTGGGAAAAGAGTTTCTGCTTTTGTTTCCACAGAAGATCAAAACCTATGGATTGGTTCTAAGAAAATGTGGTTCCACTTGCCAAGGCCACCTGAATGAGCATTCTCAGCTTCCAAGAAGCCAGTTGAGATGATCCAGCTTCAAAACCCCATGACATCATCATCCTTTGACAGCAGGAAGTAGTAAAAGAAAGAGAGCTTCATCCAATTTCCCAAAAATATTACTTATTAATGTTTGCTTTCATTATAAATGGTTAATGGTCATAGTCAATTTAAAAAAAAAATTGAGGGAGGAGGATATGATATAGGAATGATTAGAAAAGATAAGTGGATTTTGATTCATTGATATAAATTTAAGGTTAATTTTGTTATGCTGTATGTATTTTTCTACTCTTGATTAAGGTATGATGCTGATGTAACTCATTTAAAATTGTAATGTGTAATTGAGAAATGCAGATTAATAGTCATCTATGATAAGCAAACTTATAGTCATGTTAGTTAGGTTTTCGTAGGTATACAAAGACATATTTCAATTAGATAGGTAGTCTTGAAACACTTCAAAGACATGTAGAATATGGCATTTAAGATATCTTAAAACTTAGACTTTTCTGGACAGTGAGACAGACCTGTTGCTGGCAGCATCAATGTATTTCAGGAAAAGGATGGGCATTGAAGAAACTTCATATGGAATTTACTTTGTGGCAACAGTTAGCCACTGGACAAAAAACTGTTCTGGTATTGACTACTTGATAGTATGCTGTATAAACTGCACATGCAGGTTCCATAGGAAAGTGACCTCTGAATGTGGGCAGAACAAGCCGAGATGGTCCTTCAGGTTCCTGCTTTGCAGAAAACATTGCCAGACATTCTTCAGGACACAAGGAGAAGCAACTGATGGACTGTGTCAGATTTCCTGCATCACTGAAAGGTTTGCCAGAGACGTTGGGCCATAAAGGCTGAAGATGGATGCCCCAACGTTACAAAGGACCTTTGGGTGACTGTCCAGGCAGACAGTTGTCATCTCTGTCATTTTGTAGACGTTGGAAGTTGCTTACACTTCCTGTTCATTTGCATAATAATATATCCTTCTGTGGTCTTTGATGTGGTTAAAGGTTTAATAATTACAGGTATAGTTCTTTTTAGTTTAAAAGGTATATTAGATATGAAACTTTAGACTCACAATGATAAAGTAGATAATAGAATACTCTCTTTAATTTTGTGAATACAAATAGACTGGATATTGTGACTGTAATTCTTGCTTGAGAGCTGTTCTGTTTGTAATTTTACTATATGGAAATTGAAACCTTCCTTTTTAATTAGACAGAAAAGAGGAGATGTGGTCGGAATGTTCTCTGTGTACTGTGAATAAAGAACTGTTTTGGCCTATGTAGAGCACCATAGAAGTGGGTGGAGAATCAGAGGCAGCCAGGTAAGAAGAAGGGTGGAGTTTGCCAGTCGCCATCCGTCCTCGAAGAAGCAGTATGTTGGAGAAACAGGTGAGCCACGGGCAGTGGCCACGTGGTGGGAAGATTAATGGAAATGGGTTGAATTAAGATGAAAGAGCTAGCTAGTAATGTGCTTAAGATATGGACCATACAGTGTTAAAGTATATAAGGGTGTGATTTCATTTCTTTTGGGGGACAAAAGCCGCAGGCACGCAGACCAGGTTCCAAACCGCCGGTGCCGCATGCACGCCAGGTTGCAAACCTCCCGGACCCAAAACGGGCCGGGGAAAACATACTACAACAAATATACACATTGTCATGCTTTAAGTTACTATTATTAGGCTGGGATTAAGTTATTTTATTGAGAAGGGGTAAAGAGAGGAAGAAATAGAAAGTAGGAAGAAGAGAGAAATAGAAAAGAGAAGGGAAAGGAAGAGGTGTAGATACAGCCTCAAATCAAAAGAAAGGAGAGAAATGAAAAATGATTTGTTTTTAATAATGAGATTTTCCCACATGCATAGAGACAATACATCCACACAGCATAATTAATTAATGATGTATGGCCACTATGACCATAGGCCCTGGGCTGTTTAGATATTCGCCTAGGTTAGTAAGTACATTCTGACACGTCCCCTAAGGGCAGCCCAGGTAATGCTAACATACCCTCCTCTTTTATCTTGTCCAGCTCCAAAATCACACATTAACATTGATATTAAAACAAAAATATGTAACAAAGTTTAAAAGTCCTATAGTTTTTCAATATTAAAATGCTAAAAAATACGGTCTTCCAAAAAAATTAATTCTCTTTTACCATTCAATGTCTATCAACTGTGGGCTTCTATTAAATAAGTAAGCAAGTAAATAAATAAATAAGTAAATATGTTGAATACTATCTTAATTCAATAAGGATAAAACAGGTCAGATTCATAATCTTATCACAATAAAAACAAACTTCAATAATAATAATAATAATAATAATAATAAACCTCAGTATCCAGTATCTAGATTCCTGAATGATGTTCTGGGCTTCTTCAAAGGGCTTGGGTGTTCTCTGGATCTGCCCTCTGCAGCACACTGCAGCACACAGACAAGATTGTCTCCTAGGTCAGGTTGCCTCTACCTCACACCAGCTGATGTCCTTGGCAGTCATCTTATGGTATTGGGATCTTTAATATGCTAGGATCTTCAGCTGCAACTGGGTTATACTCTCACCAATAGTCTTTCCTAGGCTTTATTCACAGTTCCAAGCCTCAGATTCTTTGCCTGACCCCTTTAGTCATAAGCTTTCAATTGCTACCAAGACTGTACTTTAACCAATAGCCTCTTCTGACCTCTCAAAGTGATAAGGCTCTACTGCTTCCTTTAATCTTTTCATGTCTTCAAAACCAGTATTACCTGGTCACTATTACATTACCAAGGATGGCTGACAGCATGAGGTATAATATTGACTGCCTCCGGAACATGACTTCTGTGGGATGATTCTCAGGACATACTTTCAAAAAGATTTCACCTCGGACTAGATTTCACACTGATCTTTTCTTATACACAGTTAATTCTTCAACCCCAGGTAACAAACATCCATTGTCCCAGCAAAAGAATGGCTTTTAATTAGCATTTCTGGACTTTAGTTGATTTCAGTTCTAGCTTAACATACATCATATATTCTTCAAGCAAAATCTATGTTAGAGTCTTTGCTTCCCTCTGAAACTTCACAAGTCAGGCTTAATAATCTGATTTCAATATTCTTATTTCACAAGGTTCTGCAAAACAGCTTACGGAGCTCTCAACCCTCAATGGTTGTTCTAGTCCAACGTTACAAAGTGCTTCCTCAATCTTCCCCAAACAACATTGCCACGTCTATCACAGAAATATCTGACTCCTCTACAACCAATTTGACTTCATTTTGGTTACTGTTGCTATGATGAAACACCATAAACAAAGGAAAATTGGACGGCAAAGAACTTACTTGGATTACAGTTTCACATTATTGAAGAAAGTTAGGATAATAGCTCAAGCAGGGCTGGAACCTGGTGGCAGGAGCTAATGCAGAGGACATGGAAGGTTGCTGCTTATTGTCACATTTCTCATGACTTGCTCAGCCTACTTTCTTAAAATGCAGGGCCACCTGGCCAGGGATGGTATTGCCATAGTTGGCTGGGCCCTTATCATCAATTATTAAAAAAGAATGCCTTACATCCTGATCTTATGGAGACATTTTCTTCACAGAAGTTTCCTTCTCTTGGTTAGTTCTAGCCTATGTCAAATTGACCTACAATTAGCCAGTATACATATTGTACTACAAATGTGGTTTCAAATTCCAGTACAGTAGGAACATAGACAAATAACATGCTAAAAAGTGCTTGAAAATTATTTTCAAAAGTTTGTAAGTATTTGCACAGATTTAAAACATTTATTATCTATTTTACCATTTTTTTATACTTTGATGGAAAGTTCATCCATTCAAAACTATGATAAAAGGAAATTAACAACTCTAAGAAGCAATTTTATTGAACCAATCATTCTCATACAGTTTCTCCTCCTGCTCTTCTTGTACCAACCTCATCTCCCTACCCACCCAAACCCACAATATTCCTTTTATTCATTATAAAACAGGAATGTAGGTATAAAAATAAAATAAATTAAAAATAATAAAATCAAAAACATTAGAAACAAAAAAATAGGAAAACAAAACAAAAGGTAATATGAAACATGTACAGATGCAGAAAAACCTTCATTTGCACATAACAACAGCTACAAAAATAAGAATATGTAACATACTCCCAAAAGTTTCAAAAGATGGAAAACAAGATAAAATAAAAATGAACAAACAAAACTCCCCCCAAAAGTACGTTGAGGCTAAGTAATTTTCAAAAATACTATTGAGTTCATTTTGTGTTGACCAGGTATTGCTTGGCAAACGTGCCTGCCCTTGAGTGTTATTTGCATACACAGTGAGACTACATTTGACTATACTATATTTTTCCTTTAAAAGTAATTATCATTTGGAGATAGCTTCTATGTTGGAATGTGTTTTGTGTCCCCATCTGGTTGTCCATTGTACTGGTCCTGTGCATGCAGCCACAGTCTCTGTGAGTTTACATATACATCATCTATTGTGTCCAGAAAGCCTGTTTTCTGTCCCATAGCACTTTAAAAATCTTTCTGCCTCCTTTTCTACAGAGTTCCCTGAACATCATGAGGAGCGATTTGATAGAGACATCTCATTTAAGGCTAAGTGTTATTAATTCTCTCTCTCTGCATGTTGTCCTATTGAGTCTCTGCATCTTTTCCATCTCCTATAATAGGAAGTTTTCCTAATGATAGCTGACCTATGAGTATAGCAGAATGTCACCAAGAGACATTTTACTGGTACATTCCTTTATCAAAACAATAGGATTTAGTTTTCTCTTAGGTCCAGGACCTACAATTTTCAGGCTATTGACCCTTAAGCAGTGTCAGAAATAGCTTATATTTCATGGTTTTGGCCTTAAATCAAATCAGAGAATGGTGATAATTTCTACAACTTGTGTTCCATTATTGCACCAGTGAATCTTCCAGACAGATACTTGAAGGATTTATAGCTGGATTCATGGTTAACTTTCTCTTCTGGTAATTTGCAGAGTACCTTCCAGTACTATGAACACTAGTCAGTACGGTCAAAGACTCTAGATAGGCACCAGCTTCTCCATGTTTACTGCATTATGTAGCTGTCTTCAGCAACAGGACCTTATCATCAATTTTTGGAAAAGAACTGATAGTGTTGTGAATACTTAGGGATGTTTGAAAGCTTTCATGGGACACTTTTCCTCAACAATTCCAATATGTGTAACAATTATCCAGCTAATGGTTTCATTTGATGGTAAGAGTTGTCTAGTTGAGGCCTTGTCTCCCCATTAATTGATTATTTCATTCAGGTTACTTTTATATATTTACATTTTAAAAAACTTCTACTGTGTTGTTTTGTCATATGACCCCTCAAATGGATCATACTTTTAGATGTACCTTTCTTTATTTCTTCTCTTATCTGCCATATCACCTCTACCTTTCATAAAATCCATCCAATACATAACCACCCCCACAATACATGTTCTCATCCATAGCTATACGTTCTATTTTCCATTTTATGGCAGACAATTCTACCTCCTAATACCTTAGCCTATGCTTAATCTCTGTGGTTATAGAGACTGTAGCATTTTCATCAAATACTACCTAACATTCACATATAACTAAATACATATCATCCTTTTCTAGCTCAATCTATTTACCTGTAAATTTCATGTTCATGGATTTTTAAAGATTTTAGTAATATTCTATTGTGCAAATGTACTGCTTTATCTATTCCTTAATTAATAACTGTTTCTGATTTTTGCCTATGTTAAGTAGACTATCAATAACACAAATATTTCTATAGTAGAATGTAGAGTTCTTAGGGTATATGCCCAAAAGGCGCATAGTTAAATTTTGAGATATGTTGGTTCTTATTTTTCTGAGTAACCACCCTCCTGATTTCCATAGTGGCTGAACAAATTTATACTTCTACCAGGAATAAATGATTGTTCAACTTGCTTCAAATTCGCTCTAGCATGAATTGTTATTTAATCCTAACCATTCTGTCTGATGAAAAATGCATTCTCAAAATAGTATTTTACTTGTCTATATTGTAATCAACAAGGGTGTTGAGCATTTCGTTAAGTATTGTGCAGCAATTTGTGTTACCTCTTGAGAACTCTCTGTTTAGCTCTGTACCCATTTTTAAATGTTATTTATCTTCTTGCTATTCAGCATTTTGAATTCCTTATATATTTTAGATATTGGCCCTCTATTGAACAGGTAGTTGATAAAATGTTTTCCTATGCAGTATCCTCCCACTTTATTGGAATGATGGTGTCCTTTTCCATATAAAGCTTTTCAGTTTCATGGAGACTCATTTGTTATTGTTGAACTTAGTGTCGGTGCTATCTGTGACTGATTTAGAAATCTGTTTTATGTGCCATTAGTTCATGATTATTTTCTACTTTTTTTCTATTAGAGTCAGTGTATCTGATCATATCTAGAAGGTTTTGAAATCACTAGCATTGAGTTTTGCACAGTGATAAATATGAATATTTTTGCACATGCTGCTATCCAGTTTGCCCACCACCATTTGTAAAAAAAAGTCCTATTTCCAGCATATATTTCTGTTCTTTTTTATCAAAAATAACAAACCCATATGTGTGAATTAATGTTTGGAACTTCATCTGTTTTTTTTTTTTTTTGAGATAACATTCTGGTTTTATTATTGTAGCTCCATAGTAAAGCTCAAAATCAGTGATGATGATATCCCCAGCAATTCTTTTATTATTTAGCATTGCTTTAGCTATTCTGAGATATTTATTTATTTATTTTTATATGAAACTCAAAATTGTTATTTCAAGTTCCATGAAAAATTGTGTTGGAATTATATAGGGATTGAACTGAATCTTTAGTTTTCTTTTGGTAGAATGACCATTTTTACTATTTTGATCTTACCAATCCATATAAATAGGAGTGTTTAATCTCTTAACATACTTATTGTACAAGTCTTTTACTTACTTGTTTAGAGTGATCCTAAGATATCTATTTTTTGACACAATTGTAAGTGGTGATGATTTTCCAATTTCATTCTCAGTCTATTTTTTTAATATAGGAGATCAACTGATTTTTGTGTGTTAATTATATACTCTGATACACTGTCATTGGTGAATGTGTTATAAGCTGTACATTTCCTTGTGAAGTTTTAAAAGTCATTTATATATAAAAGCTTATTGTCTGAAGATAAAGATACTTTGATTTATTCCTTTCCTTCTTTAATGCCTTTGAATTCATTCAGTTATCTTGCTGTTCTAGCTAAGACTTCAAGTACAATTTTAAATACATATGCGAAGGATTGGACTACCTTATTCTGATTTTAGTGGCAATGCTATAAGTTTATTTCTATATATGTTGATGTTGGCTTCTTTTCATAACATTTATTATGTGAGGTTTGGCCCATGTATTCCTAGTATCTCAAAAACTTTTATCATCAAGGGGTATTGGATTTTGTCTCTGACTTTTGTATATCTGATGAAATAATCATGTGGGTTTCAACTTTCCAACTATTTATATGATAGATTATGTCAATTGACTTACATATTTTGAAGCACCTATGTACCATTTGCATGAATCATTCTTGGTCATTTTTAATGATTTTCATGATGTTTTTGTTGAATCTTTTCACATGTATTTTAATGGAAATGATTGCATCAATGTTCATAAGGAAAATTAGTCTGTAATTCTCTTTCTTTGTTGGATTTTACATAGTATAAATATCAGGGTAATATTGGCCTTATAATTAAAATTAGACAACATTGTTTTTACTTATATTTATCATCATAAATTGAAAAGTATTGTACTAACTCCTTTTAAAAATATGATAATATTCTGCATTGACTCCATTTTGTGATGACATTGTGGATCTTGGGAGAATTTAGATCACAATGTCTATTTCACTAGAAGTTATAGATCTGTGTAAGTATGATTATTTTATTTTTATTTAACAATGATAGGTGTTATATTTTATCCAGTATATAGGGCTTATAAAATACATCATATCATATTAGCATGTCTCTGTAGATAATATTTGCAAAATAGCGTATTTTCCTAATACATAAATGCTATATGTATTATCTTGTATTCTCCTAATGCTTCCTTTCTTCTACTTTAAAGAAAAATCATGTGTTTAAGTATTCATAGAAACAAAATGTTACAATAAACATAATACACTGCTACTATTCAATAGAGCTAAGAAAACTTTTCTTTAGTTTGCTATCTTGCTTAAAATGTAGAGAAAAACCTGTTCATAAGTTGAAAAGTTTGTCCTAATAATTTAATGTATAATCAAATTTTTACATGGAAATTTCTATATATCATAGTTATTTTTATTTCAGTATTTTTGTTCAGTGAGTAATAAAAATACATTTATGGTAAGATTTTTGTCAAAGTCGATACTGAAGGGAAAGGAATCATGTTCTACAGAGTGAAACAAACAAAGAAAAGCTGTCAGAGGACTATATGCCAGACACCAAATAGATTCAATCCCTTCAGAGGAGACAAAGTAAAAAATAAAAGGTATTAAAGTTAAACACTATTGCTGGAAGAAAACTTAATGAAAACAGTGAATCAAAAGTAACTTGTCTTGAGGGGAGTAAAATGTTTACAATAACTTAAGGTTTGTAACTTTGGCTGATATTATTTCATATAAATCATATAAATGACAATGCCTGTCCTTGGTAAAATAGTAAGTAATACAGACACAACATTTTTCTACAGAAAATCCACATTTACAATCAAACATATAATATGCTGCTACTTCTACACAATAGTAAAATTAGTGACAATCTGAAGCAAGTTAAATATAAATTAAATAATAAATAAATAAATTTTACATTGTGTTTTATGGGGTATGAAATATTCACTTTGAAATTTTCTTATAGAAATTGAACCAAGACAATTATGACATATAGGATATCATTTATTTTCAATAATTTTTTATATATAGACATTCAAATCTTTCCTTAAAATATCTGTATCCCTCACATCATTGGAACTGAAAATTTATGCTACTGTAATTAAAGTTAACACACTTACAGTAATATTCATATTCATGTTCAGCACAGTAATAGAGATATTCATAAATAAATGAAAACCATCTTTATACAATAGGACTTTTCAAAATTCTCATGTGATAAAATGCCTATAATAATTGATTGATAAATTTATTAATAGTTTCCACATACCCAAGTATTTTAATAAGCTTTTTTATCGAAAAATATATTCACATCAATTTAAATGTTTATTTATACATATATGTTGTTATCTTCATATAAAAAATGTTATTTTCATTATGTCATTTACTAAATCTTAGTATTTAAAAACTAAGTTTATAGCTATTTAAAGTTAACTTGTATGTGTTTTGAGAATTCAGTCATTGCAAGAATAAAGATGAAACTCTTAGCTACATCGGGGTACGAGCCCTCTGCACATTCTCTGGCTCAAGGAGGGAGAAAGAGCTTCTCACTCATATCAACTACCAAGCTTACTGAGAAGTGATATCTTTAATCTATGCCTAGTATTGTCAGATATTTTCTGACACCAGTTGTCTCTTGGCACAATAAGGTATACATAACACAAGGAAGATGACCTATAATATTATGTGTAGGATACAGCCACAAATAACTTTATTTTGGCAACATATATCAAAGAAACATTTCTTCAGTGCTGCTTAAGAATATGTTGTATATTTAATTCATAGTAATCTGATTATTATTTCTGTACATTGTTTATTTATTTTGACATTAGCAGGTATGATATTGTGTTTGGGGGCCTGATATGGGTAGGAAGAGTATGAAAGGGTAGGTTGGTGCATAGAGCAGTAATATTTGTTTTTTTTCTAGGCACGGATGATTGAAGAGCAGAGGATAAACTCTGGCTCTGATTTTTGGGCTCTTATTTGCATATGATTTCAAGAATGTGACTCAGAAATGTGTTATACAATTTCTCCTAAATTGTGTGTATATGTCATAGTGACGCATCTTTCTGCATTTTGAATGAACATTTTATAAAATGTATTTGTCTACTTCCTCCTTTGAGAAATTTGCCCTACAGTGCAACACAACTGTTTATGTATACAACTATATTTAGCATAATAACTACCATTCAGGAATGACTGTGACTCCATCCTTACATTCATCTAGTGGTTCTTTTTATCATCTAAAATTGGAGGTCAGGCTACTACATGATATTTAAGAAATATACTTATTGGTAAACTTAGATAGCTTAAAGGCTGTTCTTTGATAATTCCATGGTATAAATATTATATATCTTAAATCTTTTTATATGTTCTTTTGTAGTTTGAAAACTAACTCAGATTTACTAATTTTTTGTTCTCTGCTTAGGTCAGAGCATTTCTCAGACATATTTTCTCCCATTGTGTGGCAGAATGTTTAAAAATAAAGATTCTTATCTTCAAATGCAGGAGCTCTGATATGTAATCTATATTGAAGTTCATTCTGACATGATTGTTAAGAAATATTTATTTATGATCACAAATTTTCCTGGGGATAAGATACTGACACAGGGTATTTCCTGTATATGTGTGTAGCACTTGATCAGCTTTAAGCTCTACAAGAGACCAAAACTAGATTTTTGTTCTGAACATGTATATGCAGAGATGTTACTATTTATTGGTGCTTTTTTTAAATGTTTCATCTTATTATGAGATGGCTTTAAATAAAACATATACAAATTATTACATGACTTTCCTCAAAATACTTTATATTTTAGAATTACTAGTCTAATATAATCATGGTTTACTTTGAATGTTTCATTTTAAATAGCTGGTTGGAGATAATATTTTATAATACTACAACTGGGAAAGTAGCCCATAGTATAAAGTTGAAATTATCTTAATTAAAATTCTACCATCATTTTCTTATTAAAAGTGATCATTGCCAGAACACATTTAAAAATATTTTACACATGTCACATTTACAAACTTAGAGCTGAAATCAATACAATTAAAACAAAAATAAAAAATAAAAACAATACAAAGAGTCAATGAATCAAAGAGTTCATTGACTTTGAGAAAGTCAATAAGATAGGTAAGCCCTTATCCAAACTAATCAAAAAGCAGAGAGAGACTATCCAAATCTGCAAAATCAGAAATGAAAAGATGTACATAACAACAGACTCCCAGGATTCCAGAGAATTATCAGGCCATACTTTGAAAATCTATATTCCACAATAATGGAAAACCTAGAAGAAACAGACAGCTTTTTGAACAGGTACCATTTACCAAAATTAAATGAAGACCAGATTAATTACCTAAACAGACCTATAACCCTAAAGGAAATTGAAGCTGTTATTTAAAGCCTCCCAAGTTAAAAAAGGCCAGGTCCAGATGGTTTCAATGCAGAATTCTACTAGGCATTCAAAGAAGAATTACTACTATTACTCCTCAAACTATTTCACACAATAGAAACTGAAGGAATATTGCCAAATTTCTTTTATGAGGCCACAATTACCCTAATACCCAAGCCACACAAAGGCACAACAAAGAAAGAGAACTACAGACCAATCTTGCTCATGAATATTGATGCTAAAATTCTCAACAAAATTTTGGCAAACCTTTGGAAAGCCTTTGACAAAATCCAACACTCCTTTATGATAAAAGCCCTGGGGAGATCAGGAATACAGGAAAAATATCTAAATATAATAAAGGCGATTTTAATGAAGCCAACAGCCAACATCAAACTCAGGAAACTAGAGCCCAAAACCTTGAATAACCCAAATAAAAAATTGGGTTCGGAACTAAAAAGGGAATTCTCAGCAGAAGATTTAAAAATGGCCGAAAGGCACATGAAAAATTGCCCAACATCTTTAGCCATCAGAGAAATGCAAATCAAAACAACTTTGAGATACCACCTGACACCTATCAGAATGGGTAAGAATAAAAACACAGGGGACAGCATATACTGGAGAGTGTTCAGAATTAGGGGAATACTCCTCCATCTTTGGTGGGAGTGTAAGCTTGTTCAGCCGCTCTGGAATGCAGTATGGTGGTTTCTCAGAAAACTCGGAATCAACCTATCCAAGGATCCAGCAATATTACTCTTAATCACATACCATAAATACGCACATTCCCACCCCAAAAGCATTACCTCACCTATGTTCACAGAAGCATCATTTGTAATATCAAGAACCTAGAAACATTCTAGATGTCCCTCAACTGAGGAATGAATTATCAAGCTGTGCTACATCTACACAATGGAGTACTACTTAGCACTAAGAAAAAAATGATATTCTAATATTTGTAGGCAAATGGATGGATTTGAGAATATCTTCATGAGTGAGGTATCACAAACCCAGAAAGATAATAAGGGGATGTACTCACTCATTAGTGGACTTTAAATAAAAAGCAAAGCATACCCAAGCTGCAAACCGCAAACACTGAACAACTTGGAATCTGAAGCACCTTGGACTGGCACCTTGGACCCCATTCCCTCTAGAGGAACACCTGACCCAATCTTGATGTTGGGATGAGGAAAGCAGATTTGCCTGAAGTGTCTGCTGAACTAAGCAACTTTGGGACCTTGGCACCTCCTGCCCTTGTTGAGGAGGAAATAAGGAAATTAGGAGAAGAGAGAGTGATGGGAGGGTTGGGGGGTGGAAAAGAGATTGAACAAGAGGATACATGGATAAAAAATGAGACTTTATTCATAATATATATGCCAAAATGGTGCTGAAGTGTATTTCTGACCTCTCTGGCATATGTCTAAATGAGTTATCCTTTTTTTTTTTTTTTTTTTTTTTGTTAGAGTTTTTGACTTCAATTGAACGATAGGTTTTCTTAGTATGAAGTATTCCTGGATCATACCTGTGTTCTTTTTCTTTGATCCTTATATTTTTTTTTTATCTCTAACAATGTGGTATAAGGTGTGGCCATTTTTTTTCTGTGGTCCCCTTGATTCAACCGAAGAAAAATTCTAAATGGCACCTTCACTGTCACCAGACTCTTTTCTGGGTGTTTCTTCATATAACCCAGGGAATCTAATCACAGAAATAAGAATAAATAGAAAAGTGTCACTATTCCTAGACAGACTTTTATATCTGCTACTTGTGAAACTCTGAATAGCAAATACAATTCAGTGCAAATGGATCATGGCTCTCAGGGCATTCTGTTCTTAACTTCTCATGTCCTAGGGGAAATTTAAAACAAATGCTTGTCTTGGTTTAGGACCATGAATGATTTCTGACAATGATCTATTATATTTGTAAGTTGCCTACCCCCTTATTTCTCCTGCTGTATGTAAAACATAGCTTTTATTTGTTTGATAACATTAGTTTACTACTAACCATTCACCTCTGCTTCTCATGTGCCTTTGAATACAAATAATTAAATCCTGTTATCCGGTTCAGGTTATTAAGCACACTGGATCATTAGGAGAAAAAGAAAGTAATCTGTCTTGCCTTTAAAATAAGATAATAAAACAAGTTTCTTAAAATAGCTAAGACACCAATATAATTATCAATATTCTCCTTGAACTTGCTTTCTCACACTGGTATGGTACATTCTTTCTTTTAAGAATGAATTGACTCTTTTACCTGAGGTCATGGTTACTCTGTTTCATAAATAGGAAGAGCAGTGTATTCTCTGTTATGTGAAATAAAAGATCCATTTTTATATATTTTCCATCACTTATGAGTGTCACAGATATGCATTTTCCTATATATTTCACATGACTTTCCAATAACTATATTGTTTTATAAGTGTGTTTTTGACTGAAACTTATACAATGTAATGACTTGGTTTAGTGCTACAGCAAGAATTATTTCTAATTAATTCTCAACAAAGCATTTCCTAAGACTATAACATTCAATTATAAAATTTATATGTATATATATGTTCATGTGGGTAGGTGACCTTGGAGGTCAGATGCACTAAATTTTCCTGGAGGTGTTACGAGCCATTGGATATTAGTTCCAGGAACCATGTAATGATTGTGTGACAACAATAGTACTATTAAGTACTGGACTACCTCTTAAGCCTTTAGCACAGGGATTTTGAGAATTGACAAATTTTATTAATAAAATGTAAGATATTCATATTTGTAGTTGTGCACACAACCTATAAGAGCCTCCATTTTGTTATTCACTGGCCAAATGATAGGAAGCAGTATAAATGCTGGACCAGTGTTCTCTAAGAATTGAGGACTGGCAGAGAGAAAATAGGCATTTCAAGATCATAAAGATAAAAAAATAGATTATTTCAAGATAAACATAGCTAAATTTCAATGAAGATGAAGCAAATTCCAAATATTCTAGAGTATTCTTCTAACTCTAGATATATTGAGGAAACTGATACAGGAGGGTAAATAGAGCATATGTGTTTGAGATAAGTGTAGCTAACAAATGTAACAAATGTGAACATATAGTTTTAAAATAAGTTAAATTGAAATAGAATTACACTACATCCCCTTTTTCTTCAATTCGTCTCTTCCCACCCACCCTCCCTCCCTTGGTATCCTCAAATGTGACTGCTCCACTCTCAAGTTCATAGAGATATTATTTGATCACTGTTGCTACACACACCTGTACACACACACACACACACACACACACACACACACACACAGATATAATCACAAACAAAGCCTACTGAGTCTGATATAGCTGCTTGTATGTATGTGGTTTTGAAGCATAACGTATAAGAATACATGGCAGTTTTCATCCCCAGGAAATGCTAATTCTTATTCCTGGAGCCATTAGTTGCCTGTGTGTGTGAGTTTGTGTGTGTGTGTGTGTGTGCGTGTGCATGTGCATGTGTGTGTGTGGTTTGATTTAGTGGAAAAACTAGGAAAAATTATTCCCCTTCCATGCCAACATGATATTGTCATTGATGTTTTTAACTTACTTTACATACACTTTATAGAAGAGACATTCACTTTAGGCTTCATTGTATTCTGACTCTTATAATCATTCCAATTTCTCTTCATTGCTGATTTCTGAGCCATAGATGCATGAGACATAATGTAAATGTTTGCATTGGAACTGAATTCCCCATGCAATGTTAATCTCCATCTTTGTTTTAGCTGCTTGTGATTTTCTATGATGTTCTCTATTTGCTATAAAGAGATACTTCTTAGGAATGTATGGTAGCTATTTTGGATTTAGTTATTTTTCCATGTGATGTTGAATATTGTTCTTTCTATGTCTGTAAATATTGTGTTGAGATTTTATGAGAATTGCATTGAATCTGGATATGGATTTTGGTAAGATGGCCAATTTTATTATGTTAATCCTACCAATCCATGAGCATAGAAGGTCTTTTCATCTTCTGCTATCTCTTTTAATTTTTTCTTCAAAGACTTGGAGTTTTTTGTTTTACAGGTCTTTTATATGCTTAGAGTTTCAGCAATATATATTATTAGAGGTTACTGTAAAGAATGTTGATTCTTTGATTTGTCAATCTATTTATCATTTGTGTACAGCAAGGCTAGAAGATGCAAATCAATCTTTATTTATTGTGCAATCAAGCTGCACAAAACTCAAGTCCAAGTGGATCAAAGATCTCAATATAAATCTATTTATACTAAACCTGATGGAAGAGAAAATAGAAAATAATTTCCAGTAAATTGGTATAGGAGGTGAATTCCTGCACAGAACACCAATAACACAGGCACCAAGATCAACAATTAATAAGTCTAACCTCATGAAATTGAGAAGCACAAAACAACAGTCTACAGAATGGCAAAAATCTCTACTTACTCAACATTTGATAGAGGGCTAATTTCCATAATATATAAACAGCAACAACAAAATAACCCTAAATATCAACAATCTAAATAATGCAATTAAATATGGGGTACAGATCTAAACAGACAATTCTCTGCAGAAGAATCTCAAATTGCCAATTTAAGGAAGTGTTAGACTTCATTAGTCATCATGGAAATGAAAATCAAAATGACTCTCAGATTCTATTGTAGATACCTTAGGATACCCAAAGCATTCTCAACAATATCACAAAGACACTTGCTCAACTATACATAGCAACTTTATTTGTAATAGCCCAAACCAGAAAACAACCTAGACATCCCTCATTCAAAGAATGGATAGAAGACATATGGTATATTTATACAATGAAGTATTACTCAGCTATTAAAAACAAGGACACCAGGTAATTTGAAGACAAGTTGATAGAGTTAGAAAAAATAATCCTGAGTAAGGAAACTCATTCAGAAAAAGAAAAAAATGGTATGTACACATTCATAAAATATAAAACAAATGATAACCATGCTACAATCCACAACCCCATAGAGGCTAAGAAGCAAGAAAGTTCATGTGAGACACTAAAACCTCCCTGAGAAGGGGAAATAGAAGATATTATGAGGGGACTAAGAGAAGTTTGGGATGGGAGTATGGGTGATCAGGATGGAGATGGCTGGTAGAAAGGGAGAGTATTGAAAGGAACTACTGGAAAAGGGTTATATTTCAGATCTGGTAAAAGCATGGTGCAAGGTGAATCTTCCAAGAATCTACAAAAAAGGACTCCAGCTTACACTCCCATCAATAGCAGATATTTAGCCTGAACTCTTCATCTATCTCCTTTGATGAGATTGATGTGTAGCCCAATAGTCATCAAAATGGTGTCATTCAGCAACCAATGGAAACAGATGGAGATCCACAACCAAATAATAGCAGAGTTTGGTGAATCCTGAAGAATACAGGAAGAAAATATTGTAGAAGTCAGAGGGGTAAAGGATACAACAAGAAAACTCACAGAATCAACTAACCTGGGTTCATATTGGCTCACAGAAACTATTCCAACAACCATGGAGCTTGCATGGGTCTGACGTAGGCAGTCTGCATATATATTACTGTTGTGTATTTTGGTCCTCTTGTGAGACTCCTAACAGTGGGATTAGGGGATGTCTCTGAGTCTTTCATAGAACTTTGGGATCCTTTTTTAAAATTTTTTACCAATTTTATAAACATTTATTAGGTGTATGTAGTATGATTACCAAATGTGCCTGACCATAAGAACAAAGTCAGCAGACACATGCCTGGAGTATTTTTCATAACCATGCTTTCAGAATCTTGACTTGATGCTGTTGCTGGAGACTCCTCTGAAAGATAGCCTCCTCCTTCACCTACTCCTTTTCTGGGGCCTCCTTGATGAATTTTAATCTTTGGGAAGATGTTTAGTCTTATGACAACACAATATATCATGTTTTGTTGATACTCATAAGAGACCTACTCTTTCCTAAAGAGATATGGAAGAAGTAGGAGAGACTGGAGGAGAGGAAGGAGGAAAAACTAGAAACTATGAACAAGATGTAAAATAAATAAATAAATTTATTTTTTTAAAAGTGGGGATGGTAGCTATACTTATCTATTAAAAGAAGCTGATACACAAAGTTCTCAAACCTTCATAAAGGAAAAAAATTCTATAAATCTACCTCATGTGATTATTTTTTTATCTCTTGAGAGGTTGTAGTCATAATTATCTTCCCAATAGAATTATTGACAGAGAAATAGGTTATACATTTGATCAAGATCACAGAAAGGTGATGCAAATGCAACGTATTAAGTACATTCACATG
The DNA here is from genome assembly GCA_004025045.1 of Sigmodon hispidus. Classification (NCBI taxonomy): domain Eukaryota; kingdom Metazoa; phylum Chordata; class Mammalia; order Rodentia; family Cricetidae; genus Sigmodon; species Sigmodon hispidus. Next base: position 46,995 of record PVIH01011156.1, on the reverse strand, counting down.
TCAGTAAACCCTTCATAACATGATCTTTTCTGGTTTACCTTAACAATGAGTGAACACCATGTGCAGGCCAGTTGGCAATGGATTTCATGTAAAACTAGATAACAGAATTTAATTTTATCAGAAAGACAAGGAACTGTTTTTCTTAGGTCTTCTTATTGAAAAGAATTCCTCATGTCTGAACATTGTCATTGAATAGTAGATTTTAACATTCAAATATCCAAACAGTCTGAGTTTACATAAGGTTTGTGGAGATAGTCTTTTTAAATGGAAAAAGGTATTCCATTCTCTCTCAACAACATGAAACTTAGTAAGCTCATTATAAAACTTGACAGTGAGATATCACACTATCTAAAGTGTGGCTCATACTATCAGTCTGTGGACTATTTTATACCAAATATCCTGAGATTTATGTCTGTTCACATTACTTCTTGACTTAAGGATATGTTCACATGTTAGTGCATCATAGAAAAGAAACTTTCCACAACAGAGTGATTATAAATCTTTTACATTTCTGTTCATAAATAAAGATTTATGAGCAAAAGTGACTTTTTTCTTTTCTTTCATGTATAAATTAGCCTTAGGATTTTATGAATAATTCAATATGAAAAGTATCATCTTTCAAAGATATGATAAGTACGAAAGTGACTTCATGAAAGGAGGTCTGTGTGTATGTAAAAATAACACAAATTATAATGTATACAAATTAGCAAAACTTGCATTAATGTCTTTTAGAACTTCTGTGTATTTTGATGAAATCTTACCTAAAAATATGTGGACAAATAAAAAGAAACACATTAACTGTATTTAAGTTATACTTTATCTAGTATGTTGCAATGTAAATGTACAATTTAAAAAGTTTGTGAATAAAACATTTTAACTAATTATTTTAATGCACTACTGAATTATTGGATATGTTGATTCACTGTGATGTCAATTCTTCTGAAACACAGAAGAGAATTACAGATTTTTAAACTAGGAGAAATGGTATAAAAAAATCTTAAATCTACATTAAATTTATTGTACTTAAAAAACGTCAGTTTGTTTCAAAATATATTTAAAATATTTGTAAACAATAATAAATTTATTTTCTGCCAAGAATTTTGATGTATTGTCCAAAATCTCAAAAAATACATTAAATGTTTTAATGTCAAGGTTCAATACATTTTAGTATGTAAAATATTAACATGTTTTAGTGATGATTTATTATCTGATTTCTTGAATAAACTCCACTATACATTCATTTAAATACTTTGATAAATTTTAAATATATTATGAGAACTAATTTTTAAGATAGCATGCTCTGTCAATTGTAAACATCAGTTTAAACCCTCAGAACTCATTCAAACCTTTATTTGAAAATGATGAAATTTCTTATTCAGTTTATACATTTATAAAATCTAAACATTAATATTTTTATCCTGATATATTATGATGAATCATGAGTTCAAGTTAATGACTTTGCATAATGGCAGGAATGATCAGGAATTCATTAGGTGTTTAAAACAGTCATTGCTATTAATGTCTTTATCTGCACAATTCTAGCTGATTTTTATAACTACTGGTAAATTTTTTAAAGGAGATCAATGTGTTGGAAAACATTTCATGGCTAGCCCCTATGAGAGACCATGAGGATACCACGAGCTTCATTTGGTTTTCTATGCTTCCTGAAGTAAAACACAGGAGGTAACTTTTCCCCTTGTTTTCTGTCTTCTTTCTTGAATGTTGGTCAGATCCTGAGTTTGCTGTTTTTGAATCTTTGCCTTCTCTACTCACTCTCACCTCCTTCCACTCCTTCTCTTTCCTTGTTGTGTGACAAATCTTCATACTGGAAATTCAAGCAACATGTGCTTTGTTTTTTTCCTTCTCTTTCTCTGTCTTTCTGTCTGTCTCTCTGTCTCTGTTTCTCTTTTTACTTCCTCTTGTTTTTTAGAGAAAGAAAATTTAAAAAAATATTGGTGTATTTACATTAACTTTGAAATCATTCATGTCTCAGAATTTCTGTAACAAATTTGGTAATTTTGATTGAACAAAGAAGAATTAAATTTTTGTTTTATTGGACTCATATGAAATTTGGTATAAAGAAATAGTTTTCTTAACTTTGAAAATGAGGTTTCCTCTGTGTCTAATTAATAATTTAGTAGAAGATATTTATTTGCCTTGATTTTGAAAACAAGAAATGTTGCCTTTACCAAATAAAGACATGACTTTGAATACCAATAAATGGCTACTGAACCTTCTCTCATTATTTATATTTAAAAATTAAATTCCCACATGGATGGGAAGTAATGCCTGAGAAAAAAGAGGCCATTAAGATTAATGTTGATTTTATTGGGTAAATATTATAAAATGGTAACAGCTCAGATTCTCACATCATATTTTACCACCATTAACCACATCCTAACAATGAATCAAGTAAATGAATATTTTTTGATAAATTCATTTAATTGATTGAATTAATATAAAATATGAGTGTATTTCTACCAGCCATAATGGAAAAGACACACTAAAGTACCTTCTTCAAAATGAATATGGCTAGATGGTCCATTATTTCCTTCTTGGAATGCATAGAGTGACACTTCTTACAAGTAGCTGAGGAGACTGTGGAAAGGATAGTTTCAAACTGGAGACACTATATTTTTTATTGAAACTGGTCTTGTATACAAAGATTGTCATGGTTTAATAACCAAATCATGAGGAGAAATCTTGTGGGAGATTGTTTGTTTTCATGCAGAGTATCCAATGAATGTAAAATATTTTGCAATAAAGATATTAAAAGTGAATTTAATATGTAAAATCTCAGGAGCTTGAGTGATGGCTCAGATGATATGAGCACTGGATGGTCTTCCAGATGTCCTCATTTCAGTTCCCAGCAAACACATTATAATGAGATCTGTTACCCTCCTCAGACATGCAGGCATACATATAGGCAGAATATTGTATACATAATAAATAAATCAATCTAAAAAATTTGGAAAATCTCTGTTAGTAAAAGACAGATTTTAGAAGTTTGAGCTAATACATTTATATTGGCATTTATGAACTAATGGCCAACTCTAAATGTACAGGAGATTGTACCTTTTGGGGTCAATATATTTTGCAAGTTTATATTTTATATACACAAAGCTGAAACATTTTACAACCAAAATTACTAATTTACAGGGTATATAGGGTATGATTTTTCTTAATACAAAAGTTAACATTAAATGCTTACTATTGATTTTAGATGAATAAAAGTTTTCCATTATGTGGTTTCATTAGTTTTCATTTTGTAATTCTTCTTTATTTTTCTTGAGTGAAGTAATGTGTACTTACAGAGCTTCTGGTGGACAAAAAGGTACTACTACAAGAAACTGTGCAGCTTGCTCCTGAGATGTGGGTTAAATATAGACTCTGTGGAGAAAGCATTCGGATTCAAGGTCTTTGCAATTCTGCATGGGTGAATGGCATCGCAAAGGCACAAAATAGCTGTTCCTACAGGCAAAGCACATTTATCCACTAGATAAAAGATATAAATTCAGGTCATTGCATTAGTGAAGAAAATGTTATTAGCAAGGTACCATTTCCACCCTTCCCACTTTAGGTAGTCATTCCTATTTCTTCAGTTAAGTTTTTATTTATGAAATCACAATGTGCAAATACTATTTCAGAACCACAATACAGAAAAAAATTTTAAAGCTAAATTTTGAGACAATGAAGGCAAATAGAACCCATGCCCATGAACCAAGAATTAAAAACTTAATGTTTTAAAATATTGGACACTAAACTACCCTGTTTATGCACATTTAGAATAATATTTAACTTCACTTGAAACATCTCCATGCAGGATAAATAAAGCACCATAATTAAAGTTGTTTTTCAAGTGAAGCATATTTTATTTATAATTTTCTTAAGGCAAGCATCAATGCAAAGTTATATGCAATCTTCTTAAAGACATGTCTTTAGCCAATTTATATCAAATTCTTTTAGAAACATAGTCTCCATAGCAATTCAAAATCCTCCAGAACAGTCTAGTTTTTTTTTTTTAACTGCCAAGCCTTTTAGCACTGTCATAGAGGCATTTTGGTAAGTATAAACAGGAGTAGAACAAATTATAATTTGGCTACTCTAAGTTGTGGAAGAAAGCAGACAGAACCTATGATTCTTTGTGACCTAGACTGTATATTTTGCTAGAATAATTTTGCGAACTGTGAAAGTTATTGATTAGAAGCATGCTGAATATCATAAAAACTTAAGTTCTTTCATAATACAGTAAAGGCATTTTAGATAATATCATAGAATAGAAAACTGTCACTAATAATGATTTGTGGGAACAAGTGTAAGAAATTACATGTCCTTTTTACTCACTTAAATGCCAGTTCTATGAAAATTTCTAAAGAAATAAATTCTGATTTCTAGGCAATTATGTACTCTCCAGTTGCAATGCTGACATACCAAGTAAGCCCGTTGCATAGCAGTCATCTGAGGCTTATTGAATGATAACTGCTACTTCTTCTTAGTATCAAATGCAAATTGAGTTTTCTTATAAGATTTTATACTATAGCATTTGGTATAGACTTCCATTTGTATATCTCATTAATTTATGCTTTTTACATCTCAGAAAACAAGTCAGTTTATTTATTGTAAATAAACTGGGCTATAGGAATCTCATTCCCTTGGTGTTAAGACCATGGTTGCACAGATTGTTTCCTGGCACTATTTCAACTGATAGTATAACTTCTAATTCTTGTCACATTCTATTGAGTACTCCTCAAACTCGTTTATTCATACAAATACTGATGATTGTAGAGAGGGAGGCAAATCACAGCTTTGCTCAGCCATTATCAAATAATCTTCATCCTAAAGGTAATTGGAAAGAAATATAGAGACCCAAAGTCAAAAAAACATAAAGTAAGACTCCTCAGCGCTTTCAGCCCTAAGCAGGATGTGTCTATCAAACTCCTGCCATCAGAGTTCAAGGAACGCTACTGAAGGGACAGCAGAGGCAGAAAGAGTTTAAGAGACAGGGAATAGGGATGCCCAAAAAAACAGGTTTTTTAAATCAATAAGATAGACACATATGAGTTTACAGGGACTGAAGCAGCATGTGTAGCACCTTCAGAGGTCAGCAACACATGCAGTTCTAGGGTTGAAAGAAGTGGATAGATGCTCCAATTCTTTTTTAAAAAATTCTCTTACAAATTACATTGTAACCAAGGTTTTCCCTCCTTTCAGTTCTTGCAATTCATGTTGCTACCTCATCTTTCCACCAGATCCAATCCTTCTGTTTCCTTTAAAAGAAATTAGGACTCACAGGGGTATCTACTGAACAAGGCCTAAGACGTTATGTTGAGACTAGATAGAAATCCTCCTTTCAAGACTGGGAAAGGCAACACTATAAGAGGAAAAGGGCCCTAATAATATGCATAAGAATCAGAGACATCCCTACTAACACTATTAGAAGTCTCACAAAAATTTTAAGCTAAACAATCACCATATGTATGCAAGGGACATATCTCAGAGCCATAGAGGATCTGTTTCTCACTTTAGTGTCTGTGAGCCCCTGTAAGCTCTAGTTAGTTGATACTGTGGGCCCTGTTCTCCTCATGTCATTGAGCCCTCTGACTTCCATAATCCTTCCACCTCTCCTGCTATAGAACTCTGTACCTGCTGTATCAGTGGCAAGATGATGCCCTTTTAATGACATTTGCATGAGGCACTAATTTATGAAGATAGTGGAATGTTATTAGAAATAATTTTATTGGCTTTTTTACTCAGTCATGTTTGGATCTATTCTGAGTCTCTGAACTATTCAGCCTCTGTTTCCTAATCATTCAGGCCCTGTCAGGCATAAGGTCCCTTTGTGTGTGGTCCTCAAATTAGACCAATTCTTGTTTGGCCACTTACACAAGATGAGAGGTCATTGCTCATGATGCAGCAGGAGAGATTTTAAGCCAAAGGTTTAATGATTGAGTTGATGTTCCAGGCCCACTACTAAGAGCCTTGTCTGGTTAAAAAAGATTGCTAGTTTAGGATCACTATCTCCCCTTACTAAGGAGACATCACTTGGCTCACTCTAATAAATTCCAAGGAGTTTCTAAAGCATTAGGTTTCCTCACCACCTGTCAATCGTCCCCAAATTTTAGTTTTGCGTTACTGCCAAATTTAGGACTGAGATATCTCAGTACTCTCCCTGTGTTTCTCCTCCACAAATATGTCTCTCCTGGTCCCATCTTCACCCACATTCAAGCAACTATTTCTCTTTTCCAGAGATGTATTACCACCATTCTCCTTGAGCATTCCTTGTTAGTTAACCTCTCTGGGTCCATGAATGTTTATTCTTAATTTAACAGCTATAATATCATGTGTATGTGAGCATATTCCATGTATGTATTTCTGGGTCTGAGTTGCTTCATTGAGATAATCTTTTCTAGTTCTAAATATTTAACTGAAAATGTTATGATATCATTGTTTTTAACAGCTAAGTAATAGTCCCTTATCTAAATGTACCACATTTTCTTTATTCATCTAACAACCTAAGTTGTTTCATGTTTCTGGTTATTATGAATAGAGTAACTATCAATGTAGCTGAATAAATGAATTTGTGATAAGTTTAAAAGTCCTTTGGGTAAATACCCAAGGGTGGTATAAATGAGTCTTGAGGTAGATGGATTTCTAGGTTTCTGAGCAACCATCATATTGATTTCCAAAGTGATTGTAAAAGTTTTTACATCCTCTAGCCATGAGCAATGTTCTCATTGCACAACAGCCTTGCAAACATAATCTCTCATTTGTGGTTTTTCATTTTAGCCATTTGACTGGTATAAGATTAAATCTTAGTGTAGTTTTGGTTTGCAGAACCATGGTGACTAAGGATATTGTACATTTCTTTAAGTGTTTCTCAGCCATTTGATATTTCTCTATTGAGGATTCTCTGATGAGGTTTATATCCCATTTCTAATTGGATTATTTGGTTTGTTAATGTCTAGTTTTGTGTGTCCTTTATGTGTATTTTTGATATTAGCTCTCTGTTGAATTTGGAGTTAATTAAAAAAAATCCTTTTCTCACTCTCGAGGCAGTTGTTATTCCTATTGAGGGTATCTCTTGCCTTTCAGAAGATTTTCAGTTTCACAAAGTGCCATTTATTAATTATTGATCTTAGTAGTGTTTGTATTATTGATGTTCTTTTCAGGAAGTTGTTTCCTTTACTTATGGGTTCAAAGCTATTGCCCACTTTTTCTTCTTTTAAGTTTAGTGTGTCTGTTTTTTATGAAGAGGTATTTTGATCCACTAAGATTTGAGTTTAATCACTGGGTATGGATATGGATCACTTTTAATTTTTCAAAATGCTGATATCCAATTAGGCTAGCACAATTCATTGAAGAAACTTTCCTTTTTCTATTGTTTATTTCTTACTTTATTATATCAAAAATAGGATTTTCATAGGTGAGTAGATTTACATCTGAGTCTTCAATTTTATTCCATTGATCAACCTGTCTGTTTTATGTCACTGCCATGGAGTTTTAACTACTATATTTCTATAGCACAGCTTGAAATCAGAGATGATGATACTTCTATAAGCTTTTATTTTGCACAGAATTGTTTTAGATGTTCTATGTTTTTGTTGTTTTGTTTTTATATGAATGTGAGCATTATCATTTAAAGTTCTATAGGGAATTATGTTAAGATTTTGATGGGAATTGTATTGAATCTGTCCATTGCTTTTAGTAGAATAACAAATTTTCTGTTAATTATACTAATCTATGAGCATGGGAGATCTTTCTATCTTCCGATATTTTCTTTAATTTCTTTCTTCTAAGATCTGAAATTCGTGTCATCTAGGTTTTTCACTTGTTTGGTTACAGTTATGCCAAAATATGTAATATTATTTGTGGCTATTGTAAATGTTGTTGCTTCCTTGTTTGCTTTCTCAGCCCATGTGTCATGTTTGTATAGGTGGGCTACTTCATTATTTTTTTTACAAAATGTTGTATCCAACCTCTACATTAAAGGTAATAAAAGTGTTTATTAGCTGCAAGAGTTCACTGGTAGAATTTTTGATAGCCCCATTCTTAATCCAGAAGCAACAGTCAACTGATAACTACTTGCAAGTGAAAATGTAGCTTTCAGAGTCACACTGGGGAAACAAACTACCCCTTGTTTTATACTAATTATTAGATAGTATACTTAGTGTATACTATTGTACTTGGACATATATACATAGATATGTATGTAAATATATGAAGCATATATATATTTGAAGTATTGTTTCTTATGTAAAAAAAGGTTTCAAAGAATTATTAAAATAAGTCTAAAGTAATCCAAAACAAACAGAAGGAAAGTAATAATAACAGAAATCAATAAAATAGATTTAAATAGTGAGGGCCAGCAAGGTTCCTCAGTGTTTTGAGTGCTTACCCCCAAGCTTGATGATCAGAATTCAGTTCCTAAGGCTCACTTTATGGAGAAACAGAACAGAATCCAATATGCTTTCTTTTGGCTTAATATGTAGAAACCATGGCATGTAAATCTAGTTCCCAAACATATATACAAAGGCATGCACATTTTAATACATAAAAGAAATAAATGCAATGTCATATTAAAAAAATCAGAACAATTAATTGTTATTTCTTCCACTTGACTCTTTATATCATTGTGTTCCATCTCTTCTTTATTAAAATTCTTCCATATCTCCTTTTTTGATATTTATATATATATATATTTTAAATACAAAATACATATCTAAAAATCCAAAGCTATTGTCCAAAATGAAAAGAAACATCAAAAATTTGTCTATCATCTCTTTACTATAATTTTTTCATAGCTGAATAATATTATATTGTGGAATATACCACATTTTCATTATAAAAATCTATGCTGTTGTCAATTCCTAGTTATTGTAAATAGAACAGAAATGAACATAGATTAGCAAGTGCATTACATATATGTGACTTACATAAAAACCTATGTACACACATATATATGTATACATTTGTCACATATATATGATAAATGTGTGACTGATTTACAAGATGTGGTTTAGATAGTTCAGCTATTGTTGTTTTCTATGAATAAATAATCTGAGAATTCAGAAGTTGCTTTATCTAGAATGCTGGATGTCTCAGCTGATGTGTATATGCAAAAACCCTGAAGAAGCAGAATCTAATGGCAGTGAATAAATGGACTTGCTAGCTAGGCATGAGCAAGCAGTCAAAGAGCAAACACCTCCATTTTCTAAGTTCTTTTGTGGTATTCTATCATAAGATATGAGCAGGGCTACAGGTGAGTCTTTCCAACTTAAAAGATTTGGGTGAAAATGTTTCCATCTACCTTTCAGGTCTTGATTATAGAGTGTTTTCTAACCATCAAAAAACAGTTTAGAAGAGAGTTTATCTCCACACTTAAAGTTAAACAAAAATCCCTCACACATGTCCCCCTTCTTTTTGGGGATTTAGCAAGTATTAGATGAAGTCAATTTTACAACTGAGAATAGCCATCATAGTAAGTAACTTTGTAGCACAATATAGATTCCCATGGAAAAATAACCAGGAGTTGTATAGCTAGATCATAGGGTATATCTGTTTCTCATTCTTGCCTTTTAAAGATTCTTAGTACTGACTTCCATACTGAATCCACCAATATACATTTTGCATACAGGAAAAAGTATAGATCAAACAATCTGTAGCTGGGTTGATGTTTATGTTTCCAGTTTGGTAGTTTTTCAGATTGTCTTTCTATACAAAAAAGCTAGAATGTTTGGGCAAAGGTTCAACATAGACATCAGTTGATCTGTCCATATTCAAAGAGTTGGGCACTTTATAATCTTCAGCAATGGGGCCTTGCTATGAGTTTGTGAAGAGAAACCTATTGTCTTCGCAAGCTTCTGGGTTATTTGGAGGTTTCCATGCAACTCCTTGGCCAACAACTCAATTAATGTAACTCAATTGCTATTAGTAGAAATTTTGTTGGGTGTCAAGTTTGGGTAAATAGTTATCACTTGCCTACTCATTACTTAAAATTTTCATTAGAATCTCATTCATATAATTTAGGAAGTTTCTACTGCACTAGAGAAACAAACTATTTTTAAGAAAAGGCTACATACCCAGCCATAGGCAACTTGCAGAAAATAAACTCAATAACATCTTTTGAGATCCTATATCTCATGTCATGTCAGGATTTTGTTGTATAGTTTATAGAAGATGTACTAATATTTTCTCTTTGATTTTTTAGGCACATTTCTATGAGCAGGTTAAATTCTTCCTTCTCTATTTCAAATGTTACATACAGTTTACCACTGTGTACAGATTTAAAGTTAAACATAAAATAATTTATATATACATATTTATTACATTTAGTAGAAAACCATAGTCTTATTAAAATCCAAGTACAACAACACTTAGATTAATAGTATGTTTGTTTTTCATACACATACAATTTATTTAAATTGAAAATTTTATATCTCAGGGAGTAGAAGAAAATCTATACTTAGAAAATGTGAAAAAATACAGCTTAAATATTTTAGAGATACAAAAATAAGTTGAATATTTTTAAGAGTGCTCAACTAGCTTAATTATCCTATTGATCTCTGATGGGTCTGCAGGTTATATTCTCCTTCATCATATATTTCTTTTAATTAAGAAACTTTAAAGAATGAGTTAACATGTTACTGAAAAGGTTAACATGTTACTGAAAAGTACTGACCTGTACCACACAATGAAATAAATATGCTTCTTTTCGACCTTTCAGTTCATTATTTCAGAATAAATATATCAATCACCACATAAAATTTTGAGAAAAGAAAATAAAGATTTAATTTAGAAACAGAGTCCTTTGTGTATTTGCTTAATTCATTCATCTCAGCTGGATCCAGTTTTTACAGTGCCTGCATACTCCTAACTGGTATATCATAGAGCCTTAAATGAGAAATCATCTCCAGTATTTCTACTCAGTTTTACTGAACATGTAATTGTTATTCATTTTTATTAGATTTTTTAGCTTCATGTTATTTATTTGTTATTGTTGCTATTATATATTGTTGATATAGGGATTTAGTTTACAGGCCCTGTGGCACTTCGAAAATACTTTTACAAAATAATGTCCCCTAACTGATACTACTCAGTCCTTTGTCTTCTCAACTCCTTTCACTCCACTTATATATCATCATATGCAAATCAAAGTCCATAATTTTTATGTATTTTTATAGTTTTATTGAAAGAGAGAAGCAGAGAAAGAGAGGGAAGGAGAAAGAGAAAAGAGAGAGATAGAAAGCTCTCAGAGCATGGCATATGGATGGAGGTCATAAAACTTGCCAGCATTGATTCTTGAATACCACCATGAGTGTTCTAGAAATTGAACTCAGGCGATCAGGCCTGGAAGCAAATATTCCTGTAAGAATGCCATTTCACTAGCTCCTAATGTCCATTTGGATACAGTTAAAATTACTTGAAAGTGCTCACTTTTTTATAAAAATAGTAACTGATGATGTCAAATGTTTATGAAAATAAATATAGTGAAGATATTGATGCAGCTATGAACATAGCTAGTTAGAGAGGCTACTCAAGTAGAAACTTTGTGATATATAAGAAATGATGAGGGAAATAACACACAAGGATTACAGTATTGATGAAATAATATTTAGAAAATAACAACACGTATGAGGCAGAAGGAGATAGTGAATATTCATAGAGCAAAAATGGCAAAATACTTAGAGTGATTAATGTAATTATTCAGCAACTTGAGAGTCAGGAGAGGGTTCCATTAGAGAACCTTATAAAAATATGCATATTCTATGAACCATATAGTTAACTTCAAATGGGGCTATTAGAAGATTGGCTTCTATATTTCTAATCATTAGAGAATTGAATGTAAAAAAATATCATCCTTTTACCCTAGAGCTGGATATTAAATATCAAAACCTTGACACACAACTGAAAAAAAATGTTATATGGCTTTAAAAGACTAAAAATTCAAAATGAAGATATCAGCAGGTTTTATTCCTCTAATGTTCTGAAAATATACTATCAATATGGCTTTCCTAAATTGTGGGGATTTCCAGAAGCACTTTGAAAATTTTGGCTTACAGAATCCTCACTCCTGCTTCTGCCCCTACAATCACATTTTTTTTCTCCTTTGGGTATTTTTCTTGTTTTAAGTTTTCATTCTTTCTTTTTGTTTTTGAATAGTCTCGTGTTTTATCCATGTATTGCCTTGTTCGACCTCCCTTTCTCCTCCCGCCCATCCCAGTCTTTTCTCCCCATCTTCTCCTCTCCTTTCTAGCAAGGACAGGAGGTCCCAAGGTCCAAAGGTCCCAAGGTGGCTTAGTTCAGCATCCGCTCTAGGCAAGTCCGTGTTCCTCATCCCAACGTTAAGACTGGGTCAGGTGTTCCTCTAGAGGGAATGCGCTCCAAGGTGCCCCTCCAAGCTACTTCAGATATCAAGCTTTACAGTGGTTGTGATTTGAGCTTGTGTGTGCTTTGCCTTTTTTTGTTGTTGTTTATTTTTTTAAAGCCCACTAATGAGTGAGTACATCCCCTGTCTATCTTTCTGGGTGAGAGGTACCTCACTCAGGAAGATATTCTACAAATCCATCTACTTGTCTGCTAATTTTAAGATTATGTTTTCTTACTGCTGATTAGTACTCCATTGTGTAGATGTACCACAGATTGTTAGTCCATTTTTCAGTTGAGGAGAATCTGGGTTGTTGCTAGGTTCTTGCTATTATGAGTAGTGCTGCTATGAACATAGTTGACTTAAAATGCTCTTGGGGTGAAAATATGCATCTTCAGGGTACATGCCCACTAGTGGTATTGCTGGTCCTTGGCGAGGTTGATTCCCAGTTTTCTTAAAAACCACATTACTGCATAACAAGGTGACATTCTGACCAAAAAGTGTTCCCCTTGTTCCACAACCTCTCCAGCATAGGCTGTCATTTGTGTCTTTAATCTTAACCTTACTGAAAGGTGTAAGGTGGTATCTCAAAGTTGTTTTGATTTGCATTTCTCTGATGGCTAAAGATGTTGAGTACTTTTTCAAGTTCCTTTCAGCCATTTGTAATTCTTCTCCTGAGAATCCCCTTTTTAATTCTGAACCCGATTTTTAAAATTGGATTATTTAGGGATTTGGGCTCTAGTTTCTTGAATTCTCTGTATATTTTACAGTTCAGTTTTCTGTCACCTGAAAGGATTGGTGAAAATTTTTCCCATTCCGTAGGCTGTCATTTTGTCTTACTGACTGTGTCCTTGGCTTTACAGAAGCTTCTCAGTTTCAGGAGGTCCCACATATTGATTGTTGTTCTTAGTGTATGTGTTAGTGGTGTTATATTTAGGAAGTGGTGACCTGTGCCAATTCGTTGGAGGATATTTCCCCCTCTCTTTTCTACCTGGTTCAGTGTGGTTAGGTTTATGTTGAGGTCTTTGATCCACCTGGATTTGAGTTTTGTGCAGGGTGATAGGCTTGGATCTATTTGCATTTTTCTATACACTACCAACCAGCTATGCCAAAACCATTTGTTAAAGATGCTTTTTTTGAGCAGCTTTGATATTAGGATTATTGCTGCCTCATAAAAATAGTTGGGTAATATTCCTTCAGTTTCTAATATATCAAACAGTTTGAGAAGTATCGGTATTATTACTTCTTTGGATTCTGCAGTGAAACTATCTGGACTTGGGCTTTTTTTACTTGAATGTCTTTTAATGACACCTTCAAATTCCTGTTGAGTTATAGGTCTGTTTAGGTATTTAAGTTGATCTTTATTTAATTTCAGTAAATGGTACCTGTCGAGAAAGCTGTCCATTTCTTCTAGGTTTTCCATTTTTGTGAAGTATAGGTTTTCAAAGTATGATCTCATAATTCTCTGGATACCCTGGGGGTCTGTTGTTATGTCCCTCTTTTCATTACTATTTTTGTTAATTTGGATACTCTCTTCCTGATTTTTGGTTGTTTTGGATAAGGATTTATTTATCAGCTTGACATTCGCAAAGAATCAATTCTTTGACTCATTAATTCTTTGTATTTCTCTCCTTGTTTTAGTTGTATTGATTTCAGTTCTAAGTCTGATTATTATCTGCCATCTACTCCTGGGTGAGTTTGCTTCTAATTGTTCTAAGGTTTTCAGCTGTGCTGTTAGTTCTCTAGTTTGGTATTCCTCTAGTTTTTTCATATAGACATCTAGTGTTATATTTTCCTCTTAAGACTGCTTTTATTTTTTCTCATAAATCTTGGTATTTTGTGGATTCATTTTTATTAAACTCTAGGATGTCTTTGAATTCTTTCTTAATTTCTTCCTTGACCCAGAGGTGGACCAGTTAAGTGTTGTTTAGTTTCCATGACTTGGTAGGTTTTCTGGGATTTTTGATATTGAACTCTAACTTTAGACCATGATGGTTTGATATGATACAAGGGATTATTTTCATATTTTTGCATCTAATAATATTTACTTTATGATCAATTATGTGGTCAATTTTAGATAAACTTTCATGTGGTGATTTGAAATATATATATTCCTTTGTGTTTGGGTGAAGCTTCGATAAATATCTATTAAACTCATTTGCACCATAACCTCTGTTAGACCCCTTATTTCTCTGATGAGTCTCTGTCTGGTTGACCTTTTCCAGGGTGAAAGCAGGGGTATAGAAACCTCCCACTATTAGGATTTGAGAATTGATGTGGGGTTTGAGCTTCATCAGTGTTTCTTTTGCATATGTAGGTGCTCTTATATAAATGGCATAAATATTCAGTATTGAAATCTCATCATGATCAATTTTTCCTGTAATGAATATGTAATGTCCATCCTGTTCTCTTTTAATTGATTTTACTTTGAAGTCTACTTTGTTAGATATTAGGATGGCAACACCAGGTTGTTTCTTGAGGACATTTGACTGGAACATTTTTACCCAAGCCTTTACTCTGAGCCTGTATCTGCCTTTGTGGTTGAGGTGTGTTTCTTGTATCCAGCAGAAGGATGATTTCTGTTTTTGTATCTATTGTGTTAGGGTGTTTTTTTATAGAAGAGTTGAGTCCATTGATACTAAGGGATATTAATGACCATTGGCTGATATTTCCTGTTATTTTTGGTGGTAGCTTGTATGTATTTCCTATTTTGGGCTTTTGTTCTGTGGGATTATTGATAATTTATGGTTTCATTGGTGTATTTGGGATCCTTTGATTAGAGTTTTTCCTCTAATTCTTTCTGAAGGGCTGGATATGTAGATAAGTATTGTTTAAGTCAGATTTTGTTTTAAATTATCTTATTGATTCTATCTAAGGTAATTGGTAATTTTGCTGGGTAGAGTAGTTTGGGTTGGCAGCCA
Source organism: Sigmodon hispidus (assembly GCA_004025045.1). Classification (NCBI taxonomy): domain Eukaryota; kingdom Metazoa; phylum Chordata; class Mammalia; order Rodentia; family Cricetidae; genus Sigmodon; species Sigmodon hispidus. Next base: position 31,710 of record PVIH01011156.1, on the reverse strand, counting down.
TGCTCTTTAAGTGTCTGTATAATTTCCAACCTAGACCTTCTTACTTTCATTGTTTCCATTGGATAGTCAGGAGTTATTCTGATGGGTCTGCCTGCCTTCATAGGTAAGTTGTCTCTTTTATTTTGTAGCTCTGAATTTTTTTTCTTTTTTTCTGTATGTTTTGTGTCTTGATTAGTATGTGGCAAGCAAACTTTTTTATTTGTCACTACTAAATCTATTTGGTGTTCTGTAAGCTTATTCTAACTTTATATGCATTTCTTTCTTTAGATTGGGCATGTTCCCTTCTATGGTTTTATTGAATATGTTATCTGCGCCTTTGAGCTGGTCTTTTCTCCTTCTTCTATTCCTATTATTCTCAGTTTAGGTCCTTTCATGGTCTCCCAAATTTCCTAAACATTTTGTGTTATGGCGTTTTTGGTTTTAGTGTTTTCTTTGGCTGATATATCTATTTCCATTATTGAGGCTTTCACTTCAGAGATTCTCTTTTCCATTTCTCAGATTGCAATGTTTATGCTTGTATCTGTAGTTCCAGATCTTTTCCTTAGATTTTTCTATTTTCGCTTTTGCTTCATTTTTTGTCTTTTCATTGCTTCTATTTTAATTTTTAGTTCCTGGAATATTTCTTTCATTTGTTGGTTTTTCATTTCTTGGTTTTATTTGTTTTCCTTCAAGGGTTTAGTCATCACGTCCAATTTTTTGTTTGTATTTTCCTCTAATCTCTTTAAAGAAATTTTTTATATTCTCTTTTAAGGCTTCTACAATTTTTATAAAGTTGCTTTTGCTGTTGTTTCTTCTTCATTGCTCTGTTCAGGTTTTGGTGCTGTAGAACCACCAGCCAGTTTCTTCTGGTGTTGCCTTGTTGTTCTTTATATTGTTATATGCATTCTTGCACTGGTGTGTGCCCATTGCTTCAGTTTCATAGTTAGTCAGCTCTTAGTCAGTTGTGGCTAAAGTGCTTGAGTGTCTTCTATCTGCCTTGAACACGGGGTCTTCATGGTCTCTGACTTTGCTCTGGACAAGTTTCTGCTTTTCAAAGACATCTGTCTGTCTGTCTATGATGAAGCAGTTCACCTTGGAGCCAGGGCCTGGCCATGGGATGTCCCTTCTGCTAGGAATCCCTGGAGGGCCAGGTTGATAGCTAAGTGTCTTATATCAGGACCCTGGGTGTGACCCCAACTCTTGGAGAAGGATTCTTTGCATGGTTGGCCCAGGAGCTGAAGTTCTCTCACCTGTGAGTTTGCTCTGGACAGGGATCCAAGTCTGTCTGTCTATGATGATGCACCTTGCCCTGGAGGCAGGGCCTGGCTATGCAATGTCCTGTCTGCTAGGAATCTCTGGAAAGGTGCTCTCTCCCAGTTTTTGCCTAGGGCCAGTCTGCTCGAGGAGGGTCTGAGATCAGTAACCTGAGTGCTACCCTGGTCTCTGGATTCTCTCACCTCCGAGTTTGCTCTGGACATGGTTTGAAGTCTGTCTGTGTCTTATTTTTCCTAAAGATATCATTAAATGTAGAACTAGTTTCTATCCAAGAATACTTCATCTTCTTAATTTTAACTATTTAACAAACTAAGCACTCAATTTAAGGATGTAATTCAAAATTCAAACTGGATATGAATGCTGAGAGGATACTGATACATTACTTATAGTATCAGTGGCAACTATGTGTTAGAACTGATTATTCAGTGTCCAGTGAAAGCAAAAGACAATGTTGGTGTCAAATGTTTAAAGAGCTCTAGTAAGATGTGCTTTAATATATAATATTCACAATGAGTAGAACTTCATGAGACTATAGAGAAAGTGTGGGGATCATGAGAGTTAAGCTAATTCCAAGATCAACAATAGTGGAATTTACTGACTGGGAAGGGAATACATGAGAATTTGCTTTTCAAAGAAATTGATTTTTTTTTTTTGCTGTTGTTGTTTTTACTTCATGTGGTACAATCTGCAATACTAAGTGAGGAGTTTAACATGCAATAGAAAGAGTGTTGACTTGTTTGTTAGTAGAAAAAAATTAAAATGTGTTAAGTAATATGTCTTTTCTATTTATAGTCATGGCTGAAAATATCTTCCTTCTTTTCACATATGTACAAAATTAGCACAACACAACATCATGTCACTCAATTAGAAATGAGTTCCTCTTTATTGGCTTATTTAATGCCTTCCTTCATGTTTTACCACAAGGCCTACATGCTCTAGAGACAACTACAATGCCACTTAATATAAGCAATAGACTTTTCCCAAAGTTATTAAACCCACAATCTGCTTATATCATAGCATGTGATGACTATGCAGTGTTCAGAAAGTCACTTTCTGTGAACCATCCCTTGCTTGGTGCTAAAATGAAGACAATAGTTGCATCTACTTAACAGAGAAGCCATGTGGAAGGCCTGATCCATGGTTGTCATCAATAGCCATTTCTTCATGTTAGGTCTTCTGATACTTCTGTAACCTTATAGAGATTTTGTACATTATGTATTTAAGATAAAATAGTAAAGGGTAAACTTTTATGAGACAAAGAAGAATTCTGTAATTTAAATTCTCAGTGCACTGTTGTGCTTTAGATCACTAATGCCGTGATTTGTCAATTTAGCATTTTTCTTTCACAATGTCCTTAAATAATTAATGTCTGAGCAATGGAGGGTATACAAGCATTTTATCAAAACATTTTATACTTGAATTTATTCATTTAACTTCTCTATAAGATTTTCATGGGTCGTTTTCTCTTCTTCTTCTCCTGCATCTCTGCTTCCCTACTAATAAACTCTAGTGTGGTAAAAAAAAAAAAAAAAAAAAAAAAAGATTTTCATGGGTCTACTGTATTTCAATGTTAACCTTCTCCATGATACTCTCGGTATCTCTCCTTATCCACAATCTCAGATGCTACACACATCCATCT
>PVIH01011156.1:0-22895 GCA_004025045.1 Sigmodon hispidus | reverse complement strand
CCAGAGGACAAAGAAACCACAAGAAAACACACACTATAAATTAACCAAGGCACATAGGTGTTCACAGAGATTACATCAAAAACTAGGAAGTCTACTTGAAACTGACCTAGGCCCTATGCATATATGATACAGTTTTCTAGGTTAATCTTCTTGTGGGACTCCTAACAATGGGATCAAGGGCTGTCTCTCACTCTTCTGGCTGCATTTCTGATCCTATTCTTCATACTGGGTGCCTTGCTAGCCTTAAAATGAGGGGAGGCACCTAGACTTACAGCAACTTGATGTGTCATGTTTGGTTGATACCCATGGCAGGCCTGCCTTCTCTGAATAAAAATGGAACAGGAGTCAATGAGGAAAAGAGAGAAGGCGGGTGGAGGGACTGAGTGAAGAAGGGGAAATCTTCAGTAACATGTAAATAACAATGATAGTAAATCATAAAATACAATTTAAAGAATTCTAAATCGCTACCAGAACATGCCATAAGAAGCAAATCAATTTAATATTTAATGTGAAGAAGCCCATGTATGTTTGCAGACATTTAGTAGTAACACTGAGAAAGTCTCAGTAGATACACCAACAACACACTTCCTAAAATATGGCTCATGTAACAACAAGGAAGACTGTGGTGAAGGAGTGTAAGAGCCAGAAGACCAGGACTTTTGCTATGAGATTGTATATTCTAAAAATGACAAGAAATACATGATGATTCAACTATTTGAGTGCCTAAACAAACCCAAGCATCAATTCACAAACTAGTATGGAAGGGAGATATATCATGAGCCAACCATATATAAAGAACTACAGAAAACTAATGACAGCTAAGAGGATGAAAATTGGCCATTCCAAGGAAGGAACCTGCTACTTTGTTTTTAAAAGCGACTGATCAGCCCAGAAAACTTATACATAAAATCAGTACTAACAGCAGGGTGTAAGTTTGTATTTATTTATACGTATGAAGCAGTGATAAACAAAAAGATATCATCAATTTGATAGAAATAAAGAGAAAGACATTGGGAAGTGTGATTAAGAGAACATGGGACAGCCTGAAGGGAAAGGTGAGAATTATACTTTAACTTGAAACTTTAATTAAATCTGTCATGAAAAGTAAAATACAACATGAAAGAATCCGTTCCCATTCAAAATTACGATAATAGCAGGAAATATAAATTACATTAATAAATGTATATGTACAAATAAAATTGCTTAAAAAGAAGACCTGAAGATCTAAAAGTATAGAACAATGATAAAATAAATTGAACTGGGCACTTTACAAAGAACTGAAAAGGATAGTTCAGTTTCTTTATCAGAAAATTAAAAGTTTAAAGTGCCACTATGTTAGGTGTTTTAGATCAGTTGTAAAACTAGATGTCCAATTCCAAATAATATGGGTAATATGAAATATTGGAGATCCTAATTCTGGGACTTATTCTTTAGACACTCCTTAGGCAGTGAGTATGATAATGTGAAAAAAATGGTTGCCAAGTCAGAGTCAAGGAAACTCAATAGACCTTCATAATTGGAAAGAGCAAAGACATTGCTGCTATTAAAACCTTCAAAATAAAAATAAAATTTTGAAAATGTGATATTACTTTAGCTACTAAGACTGTAGAAATATTCAAATGACTTAAATAGTATGATGAATTTGCAAATGCTCTTGTGGTCTTAATGGCTGTAACAGAAGAGGTGATCTGCTAGAATCAAATTCTTTATAATTTAAGAAGCTAAGTGGAACTTTTCAGTTATTTTAGCTTTGATGGATTAAAAATGAAATTTCTGATGACTAGACAAGCCAGGAATCCACAGTCATTCAAAATCAGCTCTGATTAACTCAGTGTGAAGTACCACCAGGGATTATGCCTTGGAACAACAGGAGAGCAGGAGTCACTCAGTGCTGGGGGAAGGAGACTGCTTGCTTTGATGTGGGTAAAGCAGCCTGGAGGTGATGAAATAAGTTTTATTTGGATTACTAAACCAAGACACACTGTATACTGTCATCTAAACCCACAAATGCAAAGAAGGGAGGGGTACCAGCAGTATAAGTGAGCTAAATGGATGATGTTAAATTCTCTGGGAGTTACACAGAAAAAGCAGGACAGCACAGTGCTTTTTTAAAAAAATTAAGGGGCTCATATTTTAATCAACTCTAAGAGATTGTATAATTTAAAGGGTGGCGATTTAAAATTATATTCACATATGTAACTTTTTTAGGAAAGCATATGCACACACACACACACAAACACACATATAATTATGAATGTTTTATCATGAGAGAACAAATGCTGACCATGCTATTACAGTAATTTGAAGTCATAACTTGGGAAGTATAATAAGGTCTAAGACTACCATGCTAGTTCTGAGAAAGCTGAAGCACACAGTGGGCTTCCTCAGTTTATTACAATTGTATCTGAGCAAGTGAGTCAACTTCACATCGGACCTTTCTTACATAATACATATTTTTGAAACATAAAGTCCTTGGAATCATTTCCTGCTGTCTAATACTGTAAACAAAGAAACAAAGAATGAGAACACACCTATCACATAGTATATATGATATTCAAGTTCCAAGGAACGAAAATGAAAACAATATAAAACCCAAATAACAAAATCCAAATAGCTTTAATAAATAACTTTATAGGGTATTAGTCAATACAAAACATGTCCAAACCAACATTTGTGAAAAATAAATTCTGGCATGGCTAACTAAATAATATAAAATTCTAAATTTTGTGGCTTAGGTTTTAGATAGAACTTTCCAGATACTTGATATTAAGCTAATATTTAGTAGTTGATAATATTTTTGGCTGGGCCATCTTTGCAAAGGCAATTCAGTTCAGTGTGTGTGGTTACTGGGTCACTTCCTGAGTAGCCAGAAATGTTCACTCATGAGTAGAGAGGTATTTGGTCTTCAGTGTTCTAGGGTCAGATTCCCAAGTGTTTCCACAAAAGCTACAAAGAAAAAAAAAAACAATCACTGACACGTGACCCTCTTAAAGATGATTGCTAGAACGTGCACATGGCAGTAAATCATTTAGGGAGAAATAAGTATTTGTTGTTTATGATAAGAAAAATTAAGTTATGTAGCTTTATTTGAATTTTTTCATTAGTATGTAAATCATCCCATAAAATTAGCCACCACTTTAGATAATGCTTCACTAGAGTATTTTATCATTGTCTTGTATTTATATTTTTTCCAGCTAATAATGTTATTTGTTTTTAAATAGGTAGGTCATGTGCATTATTGTTGCATTTTAATAAACAAATTATTAATATATTCTTGTTTATACAAACTAGTGGAATTAATACTGAATTTATAATATGATACATGGCACCTAATGCATCATGTTTTGTTTTAGCATATTTGAAGATTTACTAATACTTAAGATTTAAATTTTATTATTAAGAAAATATGAATATTCACTCATTAGTGCACTTAAAAAAATGATGTCATGGTATACAAGAGCTCAAGGCTACAACATAGCTAAATGACACAGTGCTTCACTTCTTCATTGATAGCCTCTGGCATGGGTATGGGTAATGAAGGACTTGATTTCTTTTAGGGGCTGGCCATAAGAGGTTTAATTATGCTCCAGTAAGTAAATCATCAGCATAAATGGGCTTTTTTGTAAATGGGGAGATCATACGAGTGGGTATGAAACTGAGAGGAATGATAACTGAGTTTGATGGGGTACATGATGTAAAATCACCAAATAATAAATAAAAATATACTAGAAAAATGTTTCTTATTAAAAAATAAACATAACATAATATTTTGTTTTTAGAGAAAGAATAATGGCTTAATGAATCAAGCAAATGAATATAGTTATTTTGTTCATCTATGGTCAAATACTATAACCTTATAAAGGATTGGTATAATCATTTAATTTATAAAAAAGGCCTATAAAAATGATGGAATTGGCTGTCTGTTTAATAGTAAAATGAGAGAGTCCTAATGCAGCATAGAAAGTAGGGTTGGGAAAAGCATTATAGATTCAGGTCTCCTACCAAGTAACTGGGTTTCCCAGTGATGCTTCACATGATGAAATTTAAGACAGGAGTAATTTTTTATCAATTCATTTATCAACATCTATTACTTATTATCTATTATTTATATTATTATATAAAAGACATATTTGTATTGAAATTTCTTTTTAAAAAATACAGAATTGAATATACCTTAAAGGGAGAAACTTGATAAACACAGCTTCAAATTTAACTATATTTGTAGTTTGTTCTTCTGTAGGCATATTAAATAATGAAAATAACTGTTCTCTGTGTCTCTTTTAAAGTAACCTGGAAGAATGTCTGTCATGAACAGTCTGATAGGTGTTTGAACTTCTTATTGCTCTTATTATATCTCTTATCTTGTTGGGCTTTATGGTAAAGATTATATCAGTCTCTTGATATGAGTATTAAATGTATATTCACTTGACCACTTAGTGAGGTTTCTTAGGTGCTTTGATTTTTGTATCATATTTTTAACTTTTTACTTCTTGTATATAACATTGAAAGTCTACCTCTAACTACTGAATTATGATAATTGTGTTGTTTGTTGTGACTGTATCATTAATCTACTGTGTATTGTTTTGTTAAACAATGTGTAAAAGAAGTCAAATAATGTTTGGGGAAATTTACATTCTCAGGTAAGGTGTTGCTTTTCTTTCTTCTGACAGTAACTTAAAATTTTATTGTATTAAGATTTTTGCTGCAAGTGGAACAAAACAAAGTGGTTTAGGTAAAGATAAACATTCTTCTATAAACAAAAATGGTTATAGTATAAATTAGGACTGAAATGATAATGTGGGATAACTTTTACATGGACCACTAATGATATTCAATTATTCACTGGAAACCCGCATGCTGTCTTTCTGTGTACTCATCCATCATCTAGAATAATCTATATCAGCAGAACACTCCAAAATTTGAGTAGTAAAGTAATTTATGATGCTGAGAATTACACACATTGGCAAACTATATCTACATGTTTTAAACAGATGGCTTAAGACAGAGAACAAATAGAAGTAAGTTTTTGGTATTTTTTTTCATGGCCAAATTGCTTTTTATTGGGTGTAATTCTGACAACTAAATCATATTGAGTGTGTTTGTCTCTGAAATTTCATCTGGTAACTTAAAAGTTATATGTGCCTTTGTCAGAGCATAAAGTACTGCATATTTTAAGATGTTGATTTTTAAGAAAACCTACTTGATAACATATTTACATAAATTTTAAGTTAATGAATATTAATAATAATAATAATAAATCACCATAATTATTCTTGGCAGAGATCTGTATGCAAGGGTCAGTTTAATTCTCTGAATTGTAGATTGATTCAGAAAATAGATAATTCTGAACATTGAATTAAATTCCACCTGTGTGTACAGCAACTAAAACTTAAATGCTATAAACTTAGACTATAAAAATGCTGGTATAAAATGGGGAGACTAAGATATTTTTAGAAGTATAAAAACTGGAGATAATAATTTGAGCTAGGAAATTTAGGTCATCTTGATGTTATAGTTAAACCAATACCCTTAGAAAACTAAAGTATCCCTCAACACAAGAATATAAAAGCAAAGTGTGAGTGATTTTAGATAATATTTCAGCCTTACTGACAAATGCTTTCTAAAGAACATTCAAGTGTATAGAAAGATTATGGTTTGTTGCTGAAAAGGACTTGCTCTAATAATAAAGTGATTCATTGATTTTTTTTGTTAAAATAAGCACTGATGAAATGTTTCAAAAAGCATGGTATGAAATAGCAATCTCAGATATATATACTTGCAATATCATTTAAATATCATACTTGTCAAAATGAAAGATAGTAACATAAAATGCATTTCTAATGCCTGAATGCAATAGTACAGTTCAATTAGAATAATACAAATAGCAGAGAAAGATTGAGGACTTTGAATCCAGATTCAGACTCTGAGAAGAGGCAGGAGAGGTCAGCAGGCCCCAGCGCCTGAATCCCCGCATGGAAAGTTGTGTTCCAGGACCAGGATCAGTCTGTAGTGCTTGTCCCCAGACACACCTTAGTAAACAGGAATAGGGTTTGGCGGTTATTGGATCCTCCAGCCACACCTAAAAGAGGGGAAATTGCACAGCCGGCCCCATCTCCAGGGCAAACTGCATCTCAGAGAAGGACTGAGGTCTTGAAATTCAGACACCTGACCAGTGCAAAGTCAGAGATCAAGCAGACCCCTTTCTCAGAGGCGACAGGGAACACACAAGCCCTCTTGCCACAACTGACTAGGAGCCACATAATCATGAACCAATGAAGCCATGGACAGATGCCAGTGCAAAAATACATATAATAATATAAAGAACAACAAGGCAACTCCAGAAGAAAGTGGTGGTTCTACAACTCTAAGACTTGAACAGAGCAATGAAGAGGAAGCAGAAGGAAGCAACACCTAAAATAGCTTTATGAAGATCATTGAAGTCTTCAAAGAAGATATGAAAAATTCTCTTAAAGAAATAGAAGAAAATACAAATAAATATTGGAAGAGATGAACAAATCCTGGAAAGAAAAACAAGAAAATGTAAACCAAAAAATAAAAGAAGCATTCCAGGAACTAAATACTTAAATAGAAGCAATAAAAAAAAGCCACAAAATGAGGCAAAGATGGAAAGAGGAAACCTGAAGAAAAGAGCTGGAGCTAGAGATACAAGCATAACCAACAGAATCCAAGAGATGGAAGAGAGAATTTCTGAAGTGGAAGAATCAGTATTTGAAATAGATATATCAGTCAAAGAAAATACTAAAACCAAAAAAGCCATAATACAAAATGTTCAGGAAATCTGGGGCACCATGAAAAGACCTAACCTGAAAATAAAAGGAATAGAAGAAGAAGAATACCAGCTCAAAGGCACAGACAATGTATTCAATAAAATATAGAAGAAACATTTCCTAACATGAAGAAGGAAATGCCTATAAATATACAAGAAGCTTAGAGAACACCAAATAGATATGTCACCCCAAAAAAGTCAGCACACCACATAATAATCAAGCCACAAAATACACAAAGCAAAAAAAAAAAAAATTAGAGCTGCAAAAGAAAAGGGCCAACTTACTTATAAAGAAAGACCCATCAAAATAACACCTCACTATTCAATGGAAATGATGAAAGCTAGAATCGCTTTGTCAGAAGTTATACAGTCAATAAAAGAGCATGACTGCCAAACTAGAATACAATACACTGCAAGACTATCAATCACTAAAGATAGAGTAAATAAGATATTTCATGACTAAATCAGACTGAAATACCTATCTACCAATCCGGCCCTCCAGAAAGCATTAAAGGGAAAACTCCAACCTAAGGATCCCAAACACACACATGAAACCACAAACAATCAATAATCCCACAGAATACCCCAGAAATAGGAAACACATGAAAGCTACCACCAAAAATAGGTGGAAATATCAATCAGTGGTCACTAATATCCCTTAATATCAATGGACTCAACTCACCTAAAAAAAGACACACACTAACAAGATGGATACAGAAACAGAAGCCATCCTTCTGTTGCATACAAGACACACACCTCAACCACAAAGACAGACTCAGGCTCAGAAAAAAGGATTGAGAAAAGATTTTCCAATCAAATGATCTTAAGAAAAAGCTGGAGTCGCCATCCTAATATCTAACAAAGTAGACTTTAAGCTAAAAGCAATTAAAAGGGACCAAATAGGTCATTACCTATTCATCACAGGTATAATTGGTCAAGAGGAGAGTTCAATCATGAATATTTATGCCTCAAATATATGGATACCTACCTATTTAAAAGAAACACTGCTAAAGCTCAAACCTCCCATCAATTCTCACATCCTAATAGTGGGAGACTTCAGTACCCCACTTTTACCCCTGGATAGGTCAACCAGACAGAGACTCAACAGAAAAATAAAGAGTCTAACAGAGGTTATGATACAAATGAATTTAATAGATACCTACAGAATTTTTTCACTCAAATACAAAGGAATATACATATTTCTCAGCTCCTCATGGAACTTTCCCCAAAACTGACCACATAATTGGTCATTAAGCAAATATCAATAGATACAAAAAATGAAAATAATCCCTTGTATCATATCGGACCACCAGGGCCTAAAGTTAAAGTTCAAAAATATCAAAAATCAAGGAAAGCCTACCAACTCATGGAAACTAAACATCACTCAGCTGAACCATCTCTGGGTTAAGCAAGAAATTAAGAAAGAAATCAAAGTCTTCCTAGAATTCAATGAAAATGAATCCACAATGTACCCAAACATGTGGGACACAATGAAAGCAGTCTTAAGAGGAAAATTCTTAGCACTAGTTGTGCATATGAAAAACTTAAAAAAAAAATCCCACACTAGAGAACTAACAGCTCACCTGAAAGCTTTAGAACACTTAGAAGCAAACTCACCTAGAAGGGGTAGATGATAGGAAATAATCAAATTTAGAGCTAAAATCAATACAATTGAAACAAAAAGAACAATACAAAGAATCAATAAATCAATGTGTTGGTTCTTTGAGAAAGTCAACCAGATATATAAGCCCCTCACCAAACTAATCAAAAAGCAGAGAGAGAGAGTATCAAAATAAAAAAAAATTGAAATAAAAAGTGGGACATAAGAACAGACCCCAAAGAAATTGAGAAAATTATTAGATCATACTTTGAAAATCGATATTCCACAAAAATGGAAAGCTTTTTGGACAGTACCATTTACCAAAATTAAATGAAGATCACATTAATTACCTAAACAGACCTATGAACCATTAGGAAATTGAAGCTGTCATTAAAAGGCTCCTCAAAAATAAAAGCCCAGGTCAAGATGGTTTCAGTGCAGAATTCTACCAGACACTCAAAGAAGAATTACTGCCATTACTCCTCAAACTATTTCAAACAGTAGAAATGAAAGAAATATTTCATAATTCCTTTCATGAAGCCACAAATACCCATTTCCCAAACAACTGAAAGACACAATACAGAAAGAGAATTACAGACTAATTACCCTCATGAATATTGATGCTAAAATTTTCAACAAAATTTGGGCAAAACGTTTACAACAATACTTAAAAAAGAAATCATCCACCACGACCAAGTAGGCTTCATCCCAGAAATGCAAGGATGGTTTAACATATGAAAAACCATATATGTCATCCATCATAGAAACAAACTAAATGAAGAAAACCACATGATCATATTCTTAGATGCTGAAAAGTCCTTTGAACAAAATCAACAAGTCTTTATGATAAAAGCTCTGGAGGGATCAGGATTCAGGGACAATATCTCAATAAAATGAAGCAATTTTCCAAGAAGCCTACAGGCAACATCAAACTTAATGGAGAAAAACTCAAAGCAATCCCACTAAAATCAGGAACTAGACAAGGATGTCCTCTCTCCCCTTACCTATTCAATATATTGCTTGAAGTTTTAGGTAAAGCAATAAGAGAATGAAAGAAATTTTAAGGGGATACAAATTGAAACAGAAGAAGTGAAACTATCTCTATTGGCAGATGATATGATTGTATACATAAGTGACCCACAAAATTCTTCCAAGGAACTTCTATGGCTGAAAAACACCTTCAGCAATGTAGCAGGATACAAGATTAACTCAAAGAAATCAGTAGCCCTCCTATACAATAAAGTTAAAAAGGCTGAAAAAGAAATAAGGGAAGCATCACCCTTTATAATAGCTGCAAATAGCATTAAATACCTTGGAGTAGCTATATCCAAAGAATTACCTGATCTATTTAACAAAAATTTTAAATTGCTGAAGAAAGAAATTGAAGAGTATATCAGAAAATGGAAAGCTCTCCTATGTTCCAGGATAAGTGGAACAACATAGTAAAAATGGAAACTCTACCAAAAGCAATCTATAGATTTAATGCACTGCCCATCAAAATCCCAACACAATATTTTTCAGAATATGAAAGAACAATACTCGATACTCAATTTCATTTGGAATAACAGGAAAGCCAGGATTGTCAAAACAATTTTTCTCAATAAAAGAACCTCAGGAGGCATCACCATCCCTGACTTCAAGTTATACTATAGAGCTACAGTAATTAAAACAGACTCGTACTGGCATAAAAACAGACTCGTGGATCAATGTAATAGAATTGAAGATCCAGACATTAACCCAAAAACCTTTGAACACCTGATCTTCGACAAAGAAGCCCAAAATATTCAATGGAAAAAAAAGGTAGTAACTTTAACAAATGATGTTAGCATAGCTGGATGGTAGTATGTAGAAAACTGCAAATAGATCCGAGCCTGTCACCGTGCATAAAACTCAAATCCAAGTGGATCAAAGACCTCAACATAAACCCAGCCACTTTGAACTTGATAGAAAAGAAAGTGGTATATACCCTTCTACGAATTGGCACAGCGACCACTTCTTAAATATAACACCAGTGGCATTGACACTAAGATCAACAATGAATAAATGGGATCTTCTGAACCTAAGAAGCTTCTATAAAGCCAAGGACACTATCAATAGGACAAAACGACAGTCTACAGAATAGGATAAGATTTTCACCAACCCTACAAGTGATAGAGCAATGATCTTTAAGATATATAAAAAACTCAAGAATCTAGAGCCCAAAACCTGAATAACCCAATCAAAAATAGGTTTCAGATCTAAAAAGGGAATTCTCAGCAGAACAATTACGAATGGCTGAAAGGCACCTGAAAAAGTGTTCATCATCTTTAGCCATCAGAGAAATACAAATCAAAACAACTTTGAGATAACACCTGACACCTGTCAGATTGGCTAAGATAAAAGACACAGATAAAATGACAGCCTATGATGGAAAGGGTATGGAGCAAGGGGAACACTCCTCAATTTTTGGTGGGAGTGCAAGCTTGTTTAGCCACTTTGGAATGCAGTGTGGCAGTTTCTCAGAAAACTGAGAATCAATCTCCCCAAAGACCCAGCAATATCACTCTTGGGTTTATACCATAAAGAGGCACAGTCACACTCAATGGCATTAGCTCAACTATGTTCATAGCAGCATTATTTATAATAGCAAGAACCTAGAAACAAGCTAGATGCCCCTCAACTGAAGAATGGATTATCATGCTGTGTCACATCTACACAATGGAGTACTACTACTCAGCTGTAAGAAAAAGTGATATCCAAAATTTGCAGGCAAATGGATGGATTTGGAGAATATTCTCCTGAGTGAGCTTTAACAAACCCAGAAAGATAAGCAGGGGAAGTTCTCACTCATTACTGGACTCTAAGCAAACAATCAAGAAAAAAGCAAAGGCTGCCCAAGCTGCAAACCACAATCACTGAACATCTTGGGATCAGAAACACCTTGGACTGACACCTTGGATCCCACTCCCCCTAGGGAACACATGACTCAGTCTTGTGTTGCGGGGAGAAAACTGGATCTGCCAGGTGTGGAGGCTGAAGTAAGCAATATTGGGACAGTGGGACCTTGAGATCGCCTGCTGCCTGCCCAAGGGCAGGATGGGGAGTTGTGGAGAAGAGAGAATGACCTGATATGATGGGAGGGGGAAGGTACTTTAAATAAGGATATACAAGGATAGAAAGTGTGATTCCTTCATTCACAATAATAATATGAAAAAAAGAAAAAAAAAGATATACTCGGATAAAAAATGTGACTTCTTTATTCATAAGAAAAAAGAAAAAAGAATAATATAAATAACACATCATATAAAATGCACATTTTCTTGCTCTGTTTATAATTGTAAGATATAAAATGTTAATTTTGTCAAGAATATTTAAAAGACAAATATTTACACAGGAAAATGGGTAGATGCTAATTTGATATATAATAAATTTTTGCTCTTTGGTCTGCATTGGCATATTCTACAAGATATATATGTAGTACAATATCACCCTCTATATGTATATACACATATATGTTTCCATGTATATATATATATGTGTGTGTGTGTGTGTGTGTGTGTGTGTGTGTAAGGAGTAACATACACACATATGTACATGTGGACTAAAATTAATATATATCTGTGTGTTCACATATATATGTTATTTCACATATATCAAGTATAACTTTACAGACATTTGCATTGACACACAATAACAAAAATCTACTCTGTTACATGTTACTCTATATGAATTAGTCTGATGCATAGTAGAATATCTATTCCACATTGTTAAATCATGTCAAATTACTTATACTCACCATTAACTCAATACTTTTGTGATATATAATAATATTTAATATATTCTCTCTATATTGAATTGTTAATTTTATATATTAATAATTCTACTAAAAAAGTAAGTCAAAGAAATTTGTTAGCTTTGGAATATTATTTGGCACTGAGTAAAGACATTATATTGAAGTGAGATACAGGTCAAGTTACCACAAGATAGAATATAAGATTGGAGTTCTGACCATCATGATATTTACAAGAGAGCATCAAGGACCAACTGGACTGTGTGACCAACAGGAAACAGAGGAAAAGAGACTCACTGTAAGTTCTGTGTCATAGCTGGCAGTCTGTAATAAGTATATATACAGCCAAATCATATAGAATTCATTGTTACCCAGACTTAATTCTCTCACTTTTATCATCATATTTTCTAATACTTCAAATGAATTAGGTTTTTTGAGAGTTTATGTAAAATATACAGAACAAATTTTATTTGTCAAACTATATGTTATATATTAATAAAATAAAAATGTTGCCTGTAACTGTACATGAGTAGAATTTTACTTTAAATTTATATAACTTCCGTGTAAAATTGCATACACAAAAGTATGAAGCTTATAGTTTTTACATTTCTCAGGAGGCATTTTTTATATATGTGACAGAATACATAATAAACTAAACTAAACATTAGACCACCTTAATGGTATGGCTCCGGGCCATTTAGTGGGTATTTAAAGGTTGAAATTACAACATATGTCATGCATTGTACTGAGTAAAGCATATGTGTTAAATATTGATGAAATACTAGTTCTTTCTTTAGGTTTTCAAAAAAGTTATCATATATATATATATAGTTTCAAGAAATGATCATGGATGTATCTTCATTGATACATCAAAATTGAGTGTATGTGGAGTTTCAGGATTAATGATGTATAGGAGAAAATATTAAATATGAGTAAAGCTTAAAAACCACTTACTTAAAGAACAAATATGTGGTAGCAAATATCTATAATCTCCGAATTTCAGTTTCAAGGGATTACAATTTTGAGTGCTACAAGTCATACATAGGGACAACTTGTTCTAATACGTAAACAAAAAGAGAAGTGAAATAATGTAGATAATTTATAAGTACTATACAAAATAATAATATAATTTATATAAACTTGAGAGCTGGTAATTTAAATGTGCTTTGCCCAGGTGAGATATTTTTTAAAGTAATTACATTATATATAGCATGTGCTTTAATTTCATGTGGCAATGATACAGATATATTATTTTGAATCCAATATTTCAACATCAGCATTTGAAATATAATCATAAGCCAGTAACATTTAATTTTCACTGAAATGATAACTATATTAGTAGAAATGGCAAATAAATAAAACATAGTGTTTTTCCCTGCATCATAATGAACATCTTAAAGTTCACAAATAGGAAATTGGCTGAAATATTACATTGAGTTCTTAGCAGGATAATGAGTTATTAACCAAACAGAAAATAATGAGTGTATACAATGCCTTATAAAATATGGCAAACCACAGGATAAAGCATTCTTCATTCAATAAATGTAAAACTGTCTATTTTTGTTGCTGAAATAAAGAATGTCTATTATTAGTGTTGGCACTATTTGTGGAAAGTTTGTCTACAAAAATGAACTCAGGATATTTATAACAAAATATAAATATGATAAATTTCAATAATAATGAAAAAACACAAGTATTTGAATTTATTTTATAACACTTCATTAAAATAAAAAATAATTATGTAGCCTGAGAAATAGCATGAATATTCTTGCAGTGTAAGCAAGCAAAATTTGATTGCTAATTATGACATTAAAAACTCAGAATCAGAATGCCATGCACATAAAATAAGTTTGAGTAATATAATATTTAAAATAAATACATTTTAATATTCTAAAATTTTCTCTAAAAATTATGTACATCATATCTCTCCTGATAGAGCAATTAATTTCCAAATTTAAATGAATATTATGACTAAATGTAAGAGATAAAGATAGCCATACAAAGACTATTGTCTGATAACCTAAGAACAGAACTCTTTCCTGCCACAGCTTTTTGTTGTTGTGTTTTTATTTTTAATCATGCAGGACAAGGAAGTCTGATAAGTAGGCCACCTCTAGGCACAAGGAGAATCATATGTGGAAGAGCTGTAACTGGCACAGCCTCTCATTCAAGAGCGCTGCTCCAAGACTCTGTTTAAAATTATCAGGGGCACATTATCTGGGTGCACAACAAGAAGCAATTACTGGTTTAATTAGCCAGCATTCACCACATCGCCCTCTTTTTCTTTGTTCTACTGCCAGGCAATTTTCTGCAATCATTAAGCAGGGGACTGTAATTCCACAATGACCCAATCCACAGTTCCTTCTTATCACATTGGAATACGTTAAAGTTATTTATGACTGTCCTCAATAAGAACTAAGTCCACTGGGCACAAAACACTTCAGGCTTAGCAAATCAATACAATGCTATATTCTAAATCTTGATTATGGCTAATACTTTTATGTTTTATTTTAGATATGTAGTTGCCATGAATTAGATTAAGAATATTGGCCTGAAACAGACTATATACAAGGGTTTTTTACAAGTTTTAAATACCAGCAAGCGATTTTCTTTCCCAGTGAATATTTATAAATAGAATTGGAAATATAAATCTAAGTTTAAAGAAAAATATGAAACTAAGTTTGAAAATGTGAAATTTAAGTTGCAAGACAAATAGGCATTATACAAAAAAAAAAAAAAAAACTGTTACAAATGTTAAGGGAACAACTACAAAAGATGCATTTTTAAATTTTGCCTCACTGGAAAATAAAGGTGAGTTAAGGGATCAGAATAGTTAAGCCTTGTAACATTCATTAATATAAATGGCCCTGCCAACACTCATGTTAGTAGAGGGTGTTAAGGTATCAGAAATATGTTGTATATGACACAACTCTTAAAGCCCAAGAACTAGGTCAACAGTTTATATGAATTATCATTATATATATATATTAAGAGGTATAGGCTAGAATATGTTTCAGAAATTTCTATTACTCAGGTACAGAAATCTACATACAACTTCTGTTTTTTTTTTTTTTTTTAACTTGGTGTTATTTTTATTTGGGGGAGAGGAGGTGAGAAAAATGAGCCTGAATGCCTGTCTTCCTCTTCCATGTACAAATGTTTCTGTCAAAATGTAACCTAGAGGGGGAATTGAGCCAAATAAACATGCACAGCTAGCTAAACTGGCTACAAAGGGGCCCTCAGGGTTTCTCTGCAACTCAGGATCATAGCACCTGGCTCTTCCACAAAAATGGTTCATGAAAAAGCTAGATATGTTTTCTTAAGCACAAAGTCAATGTGTCAAAAAATATGAGTGTCCTAATACAATTTAACTTTTTAAAAAAAAAATGACTTTTGAAAATCAATATCAAAAACCTGAGTTCCAGTAGCACAATTGGTTATCGCGTGGTACTTACACATACAACTTCTATATAGAGTCTATATGACTGAGGTGGGCTGTCATGTTCTCTATATTTGCCCATCTTTAGTTGCCAGAAGGCCTTTGGAGACCAACTCAGGATTATTGTAAGCTTCGCTGTTTTGTTTCCACAAGCTATAGATCTTGTTTTATGTATGAATACACATGTATATGAATGTATGCATGCATGAATTTTGAAGGTAGCAGTAGTGATAACAACAAGGATAGATACCAACAAAAAGTGATAGTAGAGACTTGACATTTCTCTTTCTTCATGTAACTATGTCTAGATAAACCACAGGAAGTGGAGTTTGGTGGATCCCGGATCCCATCACACTAAGGCTTAATTATTACTGAATATGTTTGATTATTGGTTAATTTGTTTGTGTTGTTCAGACTTAAATCCAAAGCCTTGTACACACATAAAAATTACTTTGCCACTAAGCCTAACTGATAGCCCTATAACATGCTTCTTTAGAATAATCCTTTCTGAACTCTTCACTCAAAAATCTTGCTCGCTCCAATTTGAGATTAACATGAAAGTTGTTTTTTCATTCATGTCCTCAATTTAGCTCTTAGTGGTACCATGTTCAGTGTTCTTTCTTATGAATTCTAGCTGAACATACATCTGCTGTGTTTCCTATGAAGACTGTAAAAGTATATAAGTGCCTAGACATAAAATATATATATCAATAATGGTAATATGCTGTAAGAATATATGTGTATGCATGGGGCATAGGTCCTATGATAATGCTAAATTTGATTACTTGTGGATAACCAATTCTTAGTAAGTGTCCATTGTATGTATGTTGAATTGTGTATTTATAACCAGATAACTTCCTACTATGTCAAACTTAGTTGATCTTCTTTAATTCTGCTCTAAAAATGTTCACTCATATAGTCACAAACATTATAAATTATAAATAGAATTCTACAATCTTGATATTTTATCATACTTGACTAAAAGATTTTAAGATTATTTTGTACACATTACTAGACTACAATCTGAATTTGTAGCTGTCAATTCATATCATTTATCAATATGTGGGAATTGTTAAATTTGGAAAATTCTGTTATTCTACTGATAAACACATAATAATAATAATATAGTCAGGCATTGTTAATAATTGACATTCTACAAATCTTTGTATGGCATTAAATTTGTATGGCATTAAATTCAGTATTTCTCTTACATTCTGAGAGGCATTTGTTTTTTTAATATTTAGTTCTTTCCCCAAACAGCATACTCTATTTTATACTTTGTTAAAAACTGTGGTGCAAATAAAATTTAGAAAATGCCTGAAAAGAAATGATTTTCTATTGTTACATGCTGTTTTCTACATGTAAATAATTCTTGATATCTTTTCATTACTGTTATTCCCTTTCATTTCTCTCTTCCACATCATTTCATCATTCTTTAACAAATATTTATTTTCTTCCTGTCTTACTCCTTACATTATTTATAAAATCTTTGAAAGTCAAGCTTGTGATGGTGTAATAATCATCTTATATATTTAATACTTACTGTTTAAAAACACATTGTCAATTATGTTTTTAATAGTTTTTAAAAAAATCAAGCAAGCATTGAAAACATTTGTTATCTGTTCTCTAGTTGCTGTGGTCCTGAAGAAGAATAAAAAAAATTTCTACTGCTCATCTTCATAGGAACTGATGTTGGTCTATAATGTGGCCAGAGTTACAAATGTGCCACTAGAGTTTTGTGTTGATAAAATTGAAGATTGCATTTGCGATAGGTTACTGAGACATGGCAAATTGTCAGCAAAGTATATTGTCTGGATTGAAGTTATATTGTAATGTTTCTGATTCTGTTACATATAATTATGTGAGATTTCAATATAGTATAAAGAACTGTAATTTTTTATATGTTGACTTTATACTTTCTTAGAAATCACTTTTCCATACTTTTTAACTAATAGCTTGATATGTTTACTTAAATGGCAAAGGTTTGGATAGTCCAATGGTCATTAATAAGGATAAGGTTCAATAATGAGTAAGATATTTTTATGATTAAATTAGCTAAATTCTCTGTAAGTATATTACAAAATATCAGTCTATAATTATAATTTTTGTATCAGTCCATGTTTTGCTAAGATTTCTTAGCTTAGTCATAATCTAAGACAAGAGTTGCCATTCATTGTTCTGATACCACAAAATGTGTTGGTAAACTTATGAAGAATATAAAATAGCAAGATTCATCTGTGGTACATGAAGCAAAATTGACAGAAGTTGACAAGTAATGTGGCCAACTAAGTAGACCATGAAATTTAAATGATACATATCTCTAATAATTATATTAAACTTTTGATGACTGAAAAAGGAAAGCATTAAGTTTAGATTTTGTTGCTCAAGAAAACAGAGATGAATATTTTGTGGTAAGTCTGAATGCATATTTTCCATTAAAGAGAAAACTCTGTTGGACAATGTCATAAGACATGAAAAGACAAGGTACATATTAGGAAGTCTAGCAGGAGAATGAGCTGTAAATATCTAAATAATGTTTATCATTAAAGAAAGGTTAAAATGTGACATCTGAACTCATTGTGGCTTGAAAGAATTTAATGATGCCATAAGTGGGAATATTTCAAAATGGTATATTTATAGCAAGCATATTATTAAAATACTCATTTTAAATCCTTTTTAACTTTTAATCCTTGGCTGTTAGACATATAATGCATTTAATAATTCACATTTTCTAAATCTATCAATGGATGCCTTATGAATTTATTATTAAATATTATCCATATATACACCTAGAAGGAATAGATGACAGGAAATAATCAGACTTAGAGCTGAAATCAATACAATTGAAACAAAAAGAACAAAAAAAGAATCAACGAATCTAAGAGTTGGTTCTTTGAGAAAATTAACAAGATAAAAAATCCCTTAGCCAAACTAATCAGAAAACAGAGAGTGTTCAAATTAACAAAATCAGAAATGAAAAGAGGGACATAACAAGAGACCCCCAGGAAATACAGAGAATTATCAGATTATACGTTGAAAATCTGTATTCTTCAAAAATGGAAAACCTAGAAGAAATGGGCAGCTTTCTGGACAGGTACCACCTACCAAAATTATATAAAGATCAGATTAATTACCTAAACAGGCCTATAAACCTTAAGGAAATTGAAGCTGTCAAAAAAAGCCTCCCCAAAAATAAAAGCCCTGGTCCAGAAGGTTTCAGTGCCGAATACTACAAGACATTCAAAGAAGAATTACTACTGTTACTCCTCAAACTATTTCACACAGTAGAAACTGAAGGAATATTGCCAAATTCCTTTTATGAGGCCACAATTACCCTAATACCTAAGCCACTGAAAGACAAAACAAAGAAGGAGAATTACAGACCAATTTTCCTCATGAATATTGATGTGAAAATTCTCAAAATTCAGGCAAACCGCATACAAAAATGTATAAAAGATATCATCCACCACGACCAAGTAGGCTTCATCCCAGAAATGCAGGGCTGGTTTAACATATGAAAAACTGTAAATATAATCTATCATATAAACAAACTAAAGGAACAAAACCATGTGATCATATCCTTAGATACTGAAAAAGCCTTTGATAAAATCCAACACTCCTTTATGATTAAAGCCCTGGAGAGATCAGGAATACAGGGAGAATACCTAAATATAGTAAAGGTGATTTACATGAAGCCGACAGCCAGTATCAAACTTAATGGAGAAAAACTCAAAGAAATCCTACTAAAGTCAGGAACTAGACAAGGGTGTCCTCTCTCCCCTTATCTATTCAATATAGTTCTCGAAATTTTAGCTAAAGCAATAAGGGAACAAAAAGAAATTAAGGAGATACAAACTGGAATAGAAGAAGTGAAGCTATCTCTATTTGCAGATGATATGATTGTATACATAAGTGACTCACAAAATTCTTCCAAGGAAATGCTACAGCTGATAAACACCTTCAGCAATGTAGCAGGATACAAGATTAACTCAAAGAAATGAGTAGCCCTTTATACACTAAAGATAGAAGAGCTGAAAAAGAAATAAGTGAAACATTACCCTTTATAATAGCTGCAAATAGTATTAAAGATCTTGGAGCAACTATAACCAAAAAAGTAACAAACCTATTTGACAAAAATTTTAAATCACTAAAGAAAGAAATTGAAGAGGATATCAGAAAATGCAAAGCTCTCCCATGTCCCTTGATAGATAGGATCAACATAGTAAAAATGGCAATTCTACCAAAGCCAATCTACAGATTCAATGCACTGCCCATCAAAATCCCAGCACAATATTTCTTGAACCTTGAAAGAACAATACTCAGTTTCATTTGGAATAACAGGAAATCCAGGAGAGCCAAAACAATTTTACTCAACAAAAGAACCTCAGGAGGTATCACCATACCTGACTTCAAGTTATACTATAGAGCTACGGTATTAAAAACAGCCTGGTACTGTCATATAAACAGACCTGTGGGTCAATGAAATAGAATTGAGAATCCAGACATTAACCCAAAAACCTATGTACACCTGATCTTTGACAAAAAGGCCCAAAGCACTCAATGGAACAAAGATAGTATATTTAACAAATAGTGTTGGCATAGCAGGATGGAAATGTATAGAAAATGCAAATAGATATGACCCTGTCACCCTGCACAAAACTCAAATCCACATGGATCAAAGACCTCAACATAAAAACAGCCACTTTGAACTTCATACAAAAGAAAGTGGGAAATACACTTCTACGAATTGGCACGAGCAACCACTTCCTAAATATAACAACAGTTGCACAGACACTAAGACCAACAATCAATAACTGGGATCTCCTGAAGTTAAGAAGCTTCCATAAAGCCAAAGACACTGTCAATAGGACAAAATGACAGCCTACAGAATGGGAAAAGATTTTCACCAATCCTACAAGTGACAGAGGACTGATATCTAAGATATATAAAGAGCTCAAGAATCTAGAGCCCAGAACCTTGAATAACCCAATCAATAAATGGGGTACAGAACTAAATAGGGAATTCTCAGCAGAGGAATTATGAATGGCTGAAAGACACCTGAAAAAGTGGTCATCATCTTTAGCCATCAGAGAAATACAAATAAAAACAACTTTGAGATACCACCTAACACCTGTTAGTTTGGCTAAGATAAAAGGCACAGATGACAGCTTATGTTGGAGAGGATGTGGATCAAGGGGAACACTACTCCATTGTTGGTGGGAGTGTAAGCTTGTTCAGCCACTTCGGAATGCAACATGGCTGTTTCTCAGAAAATTGAGAATCAATCTCCCCAAGGACCCAGCAATACCACTTCTGGGTGTATACCCTAAAGAGGCACATTCACACTCCAAAGGTATTAGCTCAACTATGTTCATAGCAGCATTATTTGTAATAGCAAGAACCAGGAAACAACTTAGATGTGCCTCAACTGAAGAATGGATTAGCAAACTGTGGTACATCTACACAATGGAATACTACTCAGCAGTAAGAAAAAATGATATCCTAAAATTCACAGGCAAATGGATGGATTTGGAGAATATCCTCCTGAGCAAGGTATCACAAACCCACAGATAAGCAGGGGATGTACTCACTCATTAGTGGTCTCTAAACAAACTAAAATGAAAAAAGCCAAACATGCTCAAGCAGCAAACCACAACCACTAAACAGCTTGGGTTCAGAAATACCCTGGACTGACCCTTGGATCCCACTACATCTATAGGAACTCCTGACTCACTCTTGAGGGAGGGGGGACAAAACTGGATTTGCCAGGAGGGGAGATTGAACTAAGTTTTGTTGGATAAGTGGGACCATGGGACTGTATGCAGCCTGCCCAGGGAGGAGATGGGGAGTTGTGGAGAAAGAAAGCATGACCTGATTCTGCTGGAGGGGGAAGGGACCTTGAATGGGGATATACAGGGTTAGGAAAAAAAAATCCAGAGGGAAAGCTGAACACAAAGTTATTTTATGTGTAGCAAATTATTTGCATTATCACCCTTGATAAGTCATGTTTATGATTTTTATTTTCTTTATAGTTATTGTTAACTTATCAGCATTTTAAATTCAATTTACTGTTTTTCTTGATAAATCCAAAATAAAATAAAAAAAGAAAAAAATATTATCCATATATACAAGATAGAAAACTTAGAAACTTTTCTTTTCTGTTTTCCTTTCAGTAACAATACCAAGACCTTAAGTTGAATGATGAAATTACTTTAAGCAATTTTATATTTTCAGTACATATTTTACTCAAGATTTCATAACTTCTATATAACCTTATCACTAATAAAATATCAATTATTCATTACTATAGACAAATCTATATGTAAAATTATATGAAAACTCTACATTAGTTTATGACCTTAGCCTATTATATATTTCTTAAGAGAGAGAATCAACTGGTAATTGCCTGGTACAATAATACTTTCAACTGAGTTTCCTGATACCATCTGATGGCAGTGACAGACAGAAATGGGAGACACAGAGATTACCGACCTTACTTCCAATGCCCTCTGAACTAACTTTTCAGAGGCTTTGTTGACTTTATATATCATTGTAGTACTCATACAGGATGGTATATTTGCTTTAAAATAAACAGTTCCCAAATATCCACATGGAAGCTGATACCCAGGAAACTAATACATGTTAGTATATAAATAACCTAATCTTCTCTCTGATCATCTGAGATAATACTTGGGTGTTCTCCATTGTTCCTGGCATTGTCCTTAGTGATATTAGATCTTAGAAATCCATAGAAATGGCTGTTTCAGACTTGTGGACCAATGGAATAGAATTGAGGATCCAGACATTAACCCAAAAACCTATGAACACCTGATTTTTGACAAAGAGGCCCAAAACATTCAATGGAAAAAAGATAGTATATTTAACAAATGGTGTTGGCATAACTGGATGGAAGTGTGTAGAAAAATGCAAATAGATCTGAGCCTGTCACCCTGCACAAAACTCAAATCCAAGTGGATCAAAGACCTCAACTTAACTCCAACCACTTTGAACTTGATAGAAAAGAAAGTGGGAAATATACTTCTACAAATTGTCACAGGCCACCACTTCCTAAATATAACACCAGTGGCACAGGCACTAAGACCAACAATCAATAAGTGTGATCTCCTGAAGCTGGGAAGCTTCTGCAAAGCCAAGGACACTGTCAATAGGACAAAACGCCAGCCTACAGAATGGGAAAAGATTTTCACCAACCCTACAAGTGACAGAGGACTGATCTCTAAGGTATATAAAGAGCTCAAGAATTTAGATCCCAAAACCTTGAATAACCCTATCAAAAAAT
>PVIH01011155.1:57391-71014 GCA_004025045.1 Sigmodon hispidus | reverse complement strand
GATGGAAAAAAAAATTCAGAGGGAAAGATGAACACAAAGAAAATATAGGTGTAGCAATCTTATTTGTATTTCTACCCTTGATAAGCCATGCTTATCATTCTTATCCTCTGTATAGTTATTGTTAACTCTTCCACATTTTAAATTCTTTTTACTGTGTTTTTTTTGATAAATACAAAATAAAGAAGGAAAAAAAAAGAAAAAAAATAATTATATTGGTTGTCAAAATTGATGTGTATAAACATATATAATTGTGTAAATACAAAATTCACATACGCACAAATATACATGCACACACATACTCAATTTTAAAATTTTTTATAGTTATACAAAGATAATTTATATATTTTGACGTGGAATATTATAAATTCCTCACTTCTATTTTCTAAAGAGTTAATATAAAAAGTTTTATGCATTTTAGAGAAAATAGAATTTTTATTACTGTATGGGTTGGGTTTTTTTTCCTATCTTGAATATTTTTCCTTCTCATATCAAGTTTGATATTAATTTTCAAAAAACAATGAAAAATACTTTAAGTTAGAGGAAAATAATTTCTTAAAATATTTCAAGAACCTGTGCAAATTAAAATGTTCTCTATGTGTGGTAATATACATTTAATGAAATTAGTCAAGAGTGTCAGAATAGAGTCAGCTACAAAGCTACGCCATGAAAGCCAGGAAGTTATAGCCCACACTGTTAATCCTAGCACTTGGAAGGCAGAAGTAGGAAAATCTCTGTGACTTTGAGGCCAGCCTGGACACTAAAGCAAGTTCCCAGATAACCAAAAGTTTAACATAGAAAACACTGTTTCAAAAAAATAAACAAGCAAACAGAAAACAAAAACACAAGTCTGGAGAGATGGCTCTGTCCTCTAATATTCCAGATTATTTCTGTTAAATATATATCACCACATCTGTGTAAAAACCATCATATAAACATATTGAAGGAAATAAACCACATGATTATCTCCTTAGATGCTGGCAAAGCCTTTGACATAATCCAACACTCTTTTATGATAAAAGTTCTGGAGGGATCAGGAATACAGGGAATATACCTAAATATAATAAAGGTGATTTACAAAAAGCTGACGGCCAACATCAAACTAAATGAAGAAAAACTCGAAGCAATCCCACTAAAATCAATAACAAGACTAGGCTGTCCCCTTTCCTCTTATCTATTCAACATAGTTCTTGAAGTTTTATCTAAAGGAATAAGAGAACAAATGAAGATTAAATGGATGCAAATTTGAAAGGAAGAAGTGAAACTATATTTGTAGATGATATGATTGTATACATAAGTAACTCACAAAATTTTACCAAGGAACTTCTTCAGCTGATAAACACTTTCAGCAATGTAGCAGGATACAAGGTTAACTCAAAGAAATCAATAGCCCTCCTGTACACTAAAGATATAAGGGCCGAAAAAGATATAAGGGAAACATCTCCTTTTATAGTAGCTGCAAGTAGCATTAAATATCTCGGAGTAACTATAACCAAAAAAGTAACACAGCTGTTTTACAAAATTTGTAAGTTCTTTTTTTTTAACAGATTCTGTTTTCCAACTACATTTTTGGAAAAATTAGGAAACTTTAGTTTTGTCAAGCAAAGTTAACCTCTTGTTATGCTAAAATTAAGTTTCAAGTAATAATAGCACCTTTATGTTTTGTAATATCTGTGGTTAACTGAAAACATATATCTACCTCTAACCTTCACACATTGAGCTGTCATGAGTACAGTTAATAATTTTGTTTAGAATATATATATAGATAGGAAGTGATACAAAGCCAGAAAGGTGAATTCAGAAGATGAGAACAGTAAATAATTTCTAAAGGACAATATGAAAGCAGAAAGTAATATCAACTAAACAAAATACAATCCTATAAATGTGTATATTAAAAATCATCCTGCCCAGCAAAGAGCAGAAAGTATCTGGGAGATACAGGGAGCTGAAATGAAGAGACCTCTGAGAGTTGCAGAAACCCTGTTATTAGGCTGTTCATCTAAGCAATGGCCACTAAAGCAGTCTCACTCTCAGAGTTCTTATCTTTGAAACAAAGCCTCTCACTGTCTAAGAAGCACGCCAATGAACGAATCTGCCTGTTGTGGGTGCTGAACTAAGCCACCTTGGGACCTTGGGACTTCCTGCCCTTGCTGGGGAGGAGATAAGGGGATGGGGAAAAGAGAGAGTGACTGGGAGGGGCCCTAGAGGGATAGCAGTTTGAACAAGAGGATGCATGGATAAAAAATGAGACTTTATTCATAATAAAAAAAGAAATTACTTAAATGCTAGTACTCTTTAAACACTAAAAGCAAAGCCCTTGCCATAAAGTACATAAATTTCAAAAGACTAGGTGAATGTGAGATAATATTTTTATACACTATAAAGATTTTTCACTGGTACTGGTTTGGTAAAATATTGACTGGTCAGTTTTTAGGCAGGAAGTAAATGGGGAAACCAGACTAGGAGAATTTTGAGGAAAAAAAAGGCAGAAAAGCAGATTCCAGCCAGCCAGAATCAGAGGAAGCAAGATGAGAATGCTGTACTGAGCGAAGATACCAAGAGGGTATAGAATCACCTGGATCTGGAGTAACAGAAAAACTGAACCATTAGACTAAGGTACTGGGAATAGAATTCAGCTCTTCTGAAAGAATACTAGCCTCTCCTAACTTCTCATACTCTTTTCACCCTAATAAGAAAATTATAGCACACATCCATGCACATCCACACTTGATTTTTCCCAAACACTAGCTGTGTCATTGTGAGTTCAAATATAAATGAACAAAATTATTTTAGAACATTTTGTGTGTTCCTGACAAAGGCTTATATTTTATCAATATTTTACACATAATACAAGTAATTTAAAATACCATTTGTATTATGTTTTAAGTTTACCTCTTTAAAAGTTAACATAGTTTTTTTTGCCAGTAAATCACATTTCACAGACACTAGTCAAGTAGATTTTTTCAAGCACATGAGTAAATTTATCCATGAACTAAAGAGTGTAAGCCTCAACAAGAATAAATGTTTCCATTCTTAAGTTCTTTCTGTCATATATTTATTAATAATACAAATTGCTAATATAGAATGCTAGCTCTGTGTCAACTATTGAGACTATATTTAACCATGTGTTTTTAATATGAGATCTGTTTGTTTTTTCTTTTAAGGGAAAAACTAGGGAGGATTTTGGAATCTGAGTTAATAGAACTGGAGAATGTGGAACAGAGATAAATATCTAACTATGATGGATCTCAGAAGACTACAATGCTGGTTGGCATGTGGAGTGTAGCAGATATTCATTAGCATTGTATGAGAACAGGGAGTCTACTGAAACTAAAATGAATGCTATGATATAGAAATGTTTAAGAAAAATAGATTATTAAATATACTTTAATGTGAAAAAAATGTTAATCTCAAAATACATTGATATAAATTTTGTTTTACTACTACAAATTTAGGTCAATTTTTAAACAATATGTTTGTCTCTACTCTTATATAAGGTATTATGTTTATACAATTTACTTATAATTATAATATATAATAAAATGTAGGTAACTTGTCAGTTATCTTTGAGAAAGATTTCTAGGTATACAAAGATACATTTCAATTAGGTCAATAATCTTCAAACACTTTGAAGACCTACAGAACATGAAATTTAGAGATTTCATGTTCTGTAGAAATCTGCTCTTGCCAGCACTATTTACTTCAAAGAAGATGATGGGCATCAGAGAAACTTATTATGAAGTGTGCTTCCAATGTGAAAACAAGTAGCCATTGAGGCAAAAAACTACATTTTCTTGGACTTCCTGACAATATCCTATATATAAAATGAACATGAAGGACCTATAAAAAGATAACTACTGAATTTTGCCAAAATAGGGAAGGATGGCCCTACTTCGCAAAAAAGTCTGCCAGATATTCTGCAGAACACAAAGGAAAGTGACTAACAAACTTTATTTGTATAAATGAACAACAGCTCTACTTTATTATGGCATCTTCTCTGAATGTATAATATAACATTTAAAGGTACATTGGGGCAATCATTATGCTACCTTGCATGTATGCCTTCACTATTTTAACATGATTTATTTAAGCACAGCTCTTTTCTGGTATAATAAAATATTATCTCTAGGGTTCTAAAATATCTGTTTGTGCTTTTAAAGAGTTAGTGCATTGAAGTAGTACATTGAATTAAACTGTGGTATGCCATTTCAAGGCTTTCTAGTAATGTGAAACATCATTTATACTTCCATTAATTGGTTCACACACTTGAGAATTTATTATTATTTATTTATCTAATAACTGGTTTAATGGATCATGGTCTTTAATCCATTAAACTAGTTATTAGATAAATAAATAAGTTATTTATTATTAATTAATGGTTATAAATGCAAGTTAGCATAATGATTGCCCCAATGTACCTCCATTCAGCTAACACAGTTTCAGAGACTCTCCAAAAACTTCTTTATTAATGTAATTAATATTTACTAGACATCTAAACTAATTTTATCTGAGCCCATGAAGTTTCAGTATGACCTTGAAATTTACAAGGAGCCTCAGATTTAGTTCAAAAGTGTTGATTTTTCCTCATTAGTTGAGAGGCATGCATTGCTTTTCTAGCACTGCCAAGTTATCAGGAGCATGGGGGTTGGTTGAAAATTAGGGAAAGTGAATGCTAATGAGAAGTTGCAACTTCTCCTGGAAAATTGTAGGGTCATATTAGAATTTTCTTGCTGTGTTATCTATAATTTAATTTAAAAGAATTTTCTCTGCAATTAACTGATGTCATATACAAACCTGACTTATAAGTTAGAAAAAATTAAGATGAAGTAGCAGTTCCAAAAGGAATTGGACTGTATTGTTCTCTTGTGCCAATATCCAGGGGGTATTGATAAATACCAAAGTCTGGCTTTTCTTCTGCTCAGCATGAAACTTTCATATGTGTAAATATGCAAACTACCTTTACTTTTTTCAGTATAAACAAAATGCTTCCTGCAGGCTGTGAAAACAGAAAAAAAATACACAGAATGTGTTTTGCACAATTTGTTTTGGCTCATCAGGAAACATAATGACATTTACCTGTAGTCAGAGGTTTCTGTCCTGCCAAAAACTCTCAAATTCCTGGCAACCTCTTTCCAAGTAGTTGACTCAGAGGCTTAATATTGCAGTAATTACTGGGCCAGTGGCTGAAATATATTACTATCTAGCTCTTACACCTTTAATGGTACCCAAAGCATATGCACTTAAAGAAACAAACATATAAATAAACAAATAAATAAATAATAAGCTTTTAAATATATATCTTGACTTAAGATTTATTTTGTGATATTTCTTAAATTGTGGAAATTGTGTGTGTGTGTGTGTGTGTGTGTGTGTGTGTGTGTGTTTATGTCTGTAACTATGGAGGTCAAAGGAGTTGATTCATCTAGTAGTCACAGGTGTCTGGGAGCCCCCTAGAGGTGCTGAGAACTGAAGCTGGGTCCTGTGCAGATTCATTGAGTGCTTTAATAGCTGAGCTGTGTATACATCTGGAGAAAATGTTTATGTTCAGTTAATTTTCAATTAATTGAGGCAGTTTTGAGTCTAACACAGAGATATGTACACATTATATTTCCCCAATCTTTTATAAGTCCCATAAGCAATATCTGACATTGATTACCTGATATACAAGAAGTACTCACTGGGACATACAGGAATAAAAGAAAATAATGACAAAAATATTTACTTTAAGTAAATCATTTTTATTTTAAATCTGTTTGTGTGGTAGTGCTGATGATAAAGTGAAGCAACACCCATTTATTTTTTTGACTTATGTATCAACTATGAGTTAGCTGAAATGTCATTTATGTTATGATCTGAGCTTTGGAACCAGTGAATGTCCTTAAGAACAAGGCTTAAACAGTCAAAACTTAATTATTCTCTTTCACTGAGCAAATTCACCACAGGCATAGCCTCTATGGACAATTAAAAAGAAACCAAATACTATTAAGTTTAATATTATGCTTATGAGGTACAAAATCTTTGTATTTATCCTTTAGGAAATTTAATTACTATCAACACAGAATGTTTAATTTATTTTATATTTATAATATCAGCACTCTTTAATTAGTTGAAAAAGTATACAATGAGGTTTAAGAAATAAGGGCTTATTTTAATCAGTGGTAAACTAAAGTTCTTAGTTTTTAAAAATTAATTGTTTAAATTAAATAAATTAAAATTTTGACTCATTTTCTAAATTATTTCATGATATATCAACAAATATCTACATTTTTTCTCAGAACTCAAATATTGTTTACTGGATATGGAGTGAATTTTCCAATATTTTTGTATAACTGTGGATATTGGTTTTTGGTCATTCAAAAAATTTTAAATTGTAGAGATACTGTCTAATTCATTAAAGAGGGAAATTTGTGTAAACATCATGGATTACTAACACAATGAGAATGGATTTAACTAAGTTATTTAGCATATAAAATATAACACTATAGCATAAAGTCTTCTGTCAATCTAAATCTTTGGGAACATAATGACAGTGCCTGACCATAATGCCTACCTTCAAACAAATGGAAAAAATATATGCCTGAAATTTATATAGCTTGGGTAAAAAAACAGCATGGGATATCTATCCTCAAGCTGACTATAATGGTATGTGGAAAACAGAATTGTTAGTATGAATAAAATTTCTAAATCTTAAGCTTCATATATCCAGGAAGAATTCTTTTAAATTTAAACTCAAAAAGTTAAATTTTCTAAATCACTAATTTAAAATTACATTATATAGTTGGAATAAGTTATCTGAGTTGATAGGAAGAGTATTTACCATGAAATAACAACAACATATGAATACAACACATGACAATAAATAATCAAGCAAATACTTAAAGCATATACTTAAATTTGGTTATTGTATGCAATAATATGTCTGTAAAACATTTATATAAATAAAAGCATTTCATTTCTTTTTAAAAGGTGTTTATTAAGCTCCATCATTTTATTTATTTTTTAAATTAAATTGACATTTAATAAATCATGTATACAAAAATAAAAGACAAAAGTAGGATTTTGATAATTTATATTAGTGACAAGTTTCAGACAGTAATGATGTATGACTTCATATGATAAGAAAAATATTTCCATACCATATTTAGAAAACTGAATTACTATAATCACTTGCACATTTGGAGAGATTTAAAAATAGATTGGCTTAAAATAAAATTTCTAGTTTTATTTTTTTCTCTTTTTTATGAATAAAGTTACATTTTCTCTCCAGAGAAGTCCCTTCCCCCTCCCAACACCACCAGTCATTCTATTCTCCACATCTCCTCATCTCTTCCCCAGCAAGGGCAGGAGGTTCCAAGATCCCAATATTGCTCAGTTCAGTCTCCACTCCTGGCAGATCCAGTTCCACACCATCAAGAATGAGTCAGGTGTTCATCTAGAGGGAGTGGGATCGAAGGTTCCAGTCCAAGGTGTTTCAGATCCCAACCTGTTCAGTGGTTATGGTTTGCAGCTTGAACATGTTTTGATTTTTGCTTTTTTGTTTACAGTCCACTAATGAGTGGGCACATCCCCTGCCTATCTTTCTGGGTTTGAGATACCTCGCTCAGGAGGATATTCTCCAAATCCATCCAGAGGTGAGCAGGTTCTGGCGCCTGATACCCTCTCCAAAAAGGTGCTTTCCAGGACCATGGTCAATCTGTAGATTATGATCACATTTCATTTCTTAATGATTGTATTTTAAAACATAATTTGGCTTGTGAAGTATTGCTTCTAACATTAGAAGTATATTCATAAATTACCAACACATAATTCTGAAAAGTTTCTTCAAATCAACTAAGAGATTTCTATCACAAACCATTTTACAATTTCTTTCACTTCCCTTATTTCTTGCTGTCCATACCACAGAAATTTTTTCTCAGCCTATAAATGTCTTACCTTCATAAAATTTTAAAACCCAACTCTGTCACTACATGTAATTTACACACTATTACACTGACAAAAAAAAAAATCCTTCAGCACATTCTCTACCCTGATCTTCTCAGTGGGTGGCTCCCTTGACCTGATAAATGAATAACTAAGACAGTCTTACATATCTTTTACTTAGGAGTGAAAAAAAGATTATTTTCATAAGTAGCAAGATGAGCTATTTTAAATACATTGTCCATATATTAACTGAGAATTTCATACAAGCATTCAATGAATTTTGTTCATATTTATCTTTTCATTTCCCCCAAATTTTATTAGATGCCTCTAACATACTTCAAATATTGATGTCTTTTCTTCAAAAATAACACTCTATGTTTAGGATCACTTTATAAGTGATATTTTTCTAAAGTAAACAATCTAGCCTTTTTCTAGATGTTATCATTTCTCAGTAACTGCTCAACTAGAGATAAGAGTTTAATGTTATTCTCTTTTTAGTGCTGGAATATATTTTTTCATCTGATAAATATTAGTTTAATTTTAGGAATACAGTAAAAACTAATGAAAGAAGACATTTTCCTCCCTATATTTGAGCTGCTCACCCTGTAACATCTTTAGCACTTTCTCACTGCTTCACTCTAGACGTCATGGTGGCACCTCACTTGCCGCCCAGCTGGCAAGGCTGGAATATTTACTGGCATGATCATTTACAGATTTTCTGTGGGCAACAGCAGCTGTTTTGTGTTCATGAAAGTAGTGATTTTCTCAAGTCCAGAAGAAACTGAATAATTTAGTCTTTCTGAACCATTGATGCTTATAAATATTTGCCCCACTGGGGCATAAAGTTATGATATATACACCCCATGTATGGGTGTGCTGTATAGAGACACTTGTTCTCAGCCCTTTAACTGCTTTTGAATCCCTGCATCATCTGATCCTACTCCACAAGGTTCCACATACTGTCCATGGCATTAGACAGGCATCTGCCTCTGGAGGGTTAGTTCCTTTTCCTAATGATACTCCTGTTTTTGGTCTAGTGAGCTCCCTAAAGCTCCAGGCACTTATCTCTGTGGAAGTTTATCTGCATTATTAAGTTAGTATAGAAGAATTGAAGAATTTTCCATGAAATAAATTTTAATGTATATATTATATTATAACACAACATATATGTTAGATAATATATTTTTTAGTGGGAGTCAAACAGAGAGAGAAAGAGATAATTAGGGATAATGTCTTGTCCCAAGGTAATATTTGCTTCCCAACCTAGCATCACACAATCTATCAAAGTAATAATTCCTTACCTTCATAGGCTACCTTAAATTATGTTTTAGTCAGTGAGACAATGCTATCTCTAAAACATCAACTTGACAAAATAAAGATGATATCTGAAAATATACCTCAATAATTTGATTTACTTGTGCTCTAGAAAATAACTTCCTTTCCAAATAAATTTGGTGTTTCTACCAGTATTTTGATATAGCACAGAGATAAGCAGCAGATAATTGTATACTTTAAAAAAACATATTTTATTTTAACATGTTGAATATATATTTAATATTAGAAAATTTTCTTCAATAATAAATCATTAAATTACATCTTAACAGATTTATAGTCTATAGTGGTTTAGGATTTCAATTGTATGTAAGCCCTGAGGAATACTTAAGAAGCAGGTTACTAATATTACCACAGGAATTGCCAGCATGTTAGATGAGTCATTAACTTAGGCATACAGAAATAAGGATACCAATACTGAGACAACATTTTGTTTTATTTTGTCAGCAAACCAGTCAAACAGGCATTCCAGATTTCTGTCACATATGCAAAGAGTTGTAGCATCATTTTCCCTTGAGATTTAGGTCCTACTTTATGCAACTTCTCTTACTTGATCCTTGTTTTTGACATCAATTGCAATTAAAGACAAACATTAAATAAAAGAATATTTTACTTAATGATTTCCAAATAAACTAGATAAACATTTTAATTGAAATTGACAGTTGAAATGTGATGTATGTATTTGTAGATAACACAATAATAAAAACACATTATGAGAAGCATTGTTGTCAAGATTTACTTTTATGAATACTTATTAGATTCTGATTTTTTGATAAATGCATTGTTGATGTTCTCTGTTGACTTTCACCCTAAGAATAAAATAATTTATTAATTACATTTGGTACAATAAGCTTTTTCCTTCTTTTTAATTTTCTTCTTTATTATTGTACTTAATTTTTATTTTCTTTCTTTTAAAATTCTTACATAACAATGCCACATCCCCATCCTCATGAAAGTCTTCTTTCCCAACAGTGGCCAGGCCAACATCCTTAAGCCTAGATTAGACTGCTACCCATCTCATCAATACTTATCCAAAATAATAAGAACCACTCTTGCTCTTTTTGTCACCATACACCATCCCACTTTCACCTCTGAAGAAAGTCCCCAGGTAAGACCACTCTTTCTATCCTGTCCATGCCAATCAGCACACCTCCAAAAGACCCATCTATCTTTGTCATAATATTTAAAAAGCCTCGTACTCCATCAGAGGTCAAACAAACTCTTGAAAACCAGCTGAATCCTACTACTCCACCGTAGCCAAGGCCAGTTGTCTAAAATCTAGATGGGCTGGTATCTCCCCGCATCTGCACACACCCAGCATACCATGCAACTGCCTCTTCCATACTCATCACAGTATTTCAGCCCAGTCCTCTAGCTGAAGCCTCCTACCCTACCAAAAGTTAAGTAAGCATTATGAATTCAAGGACCCTAGACAAATACAATGTCATACATATTACCCTAACCATAACCCTAGCCTGCAACTCTGCAACTTGGGTAAACTTCTCCCATGCTCAACCAGATGCATTCCAGGCAAGAAGAAGTTCAGCTACCAATGTTACTCAACCACGGGATGCTTCAATCAGAAGACCAGAAAGGAAACAGAATAAAAGAAAGAAAACACCCATCCAACTAAGACAAGCCTAGAAATTAGAATGTAGACCTGTTATCACAGTAAATCCAGATGCCTGAACACAGATGTGTAAGAACACAACAACAACCTAAGCAATTTGTCATGACTATAGGGTAGTTAATCCACTACAGTACATCCTGAGTATTACAACACAGCTGAAGCACCAAAAAGTCCTTAAAACAAGCATTAGGAAGATTATAGGAGTTCTTACAGAGAAAATTAATAAGTCCATTAAAGAAATTGAGGATTGTGATACCTTGCTCAGGAGGATATTCTCCATATCCATCTATTTGCCTTCAAATTTTAAAATATTATTTTTTCTTACTGCTGAAAGGGTCTGGGCACAGGAAATTTAATAATGCTCCAGTAACTAAATGGGCAGCATGAGTGGACATTTTTGTAAATGGGGAGATCATAAGTGTGGGTATGAATCTGAGAGGTCTGATAACTGAGTTTGATGGGGTGTATGATATAAAAATAACCAAATAATAAATAAAAAATTGAGGAAAAGACAAAAATTTTGGAAGAAATAAATAATACCTTAAAGAACGACAAAAAAATGTTAGAAAAACAAAGCAAAACAAAACTATTCAAGACTTCAAAATGGAAACAGCAACAATAAAGGAAACACAAACTGAGGAAATTCTGGAAATGCAAACTAAGTAAGCAAACAGTAACTACACTTGCAAGCATGAGCAACATAATACAAGAGAAGAAAATGAGAATTGCAGGTGTTAAGACAAAATAGAAATAAATACACCAATCAAAGCAAATTTTAAATCTGAAAACTTCCTGACACAAAACATTCAAGAAATCTGAGATGCTATGAAAAGACCAAACCAAAAATTAGTAATAAATGGAGACAAAGCCCAGCTCAAGGACTCAGAAATTTTTTTAAAGAAAATCTGAGGAAAAAATTTTCCTAATCCAAAGAAGGGCATGTATAAAAAGGTACAAGAAGATTACAGAATACCAAATAGATTGAAAACTAACAAACAAACAAAATGCAAAATTAATGAAATCTCTAGGCCACATAGTATTCAAAACACTAAACAACAACAAAAAGAATGTTAAAAGTAGTAAGTGAAAAAGGCCAAGTAGTATATAACAGCATACCTATCATACCTATTTGAATTACAACTGAATTCTCAGTGGATACTTTAAAAGCCAGAAGGGCCTGGGCAAATATTTTACAGATTTTAAATGACCACAGATGCCAGGCTAAATGATTTTTAATCACCATAGGTGGAGAAAACAATATATTCCTGGATAAAGTTAAGTTTAAACAATATCTGTCTACAAATCCAGCTCTATATGAGGTCATAAAAGGACAATTCCTAACCCGAAAATTTTAACTACAACCACAAAATCATAGGAAAAAAATTTTCATACTAGCAACCCATAAGAAAAAGAAATAAATAAACATACACACATGCACACACACACACATACACACAAGATAAACATTTTAAATACACCAAAACTCTATAAGGAGATTGATGTAGTCATTAAAGTCCAGTCTTTTTCTGGCTAGATTGCCTGCATAGAACTGGCTTAGTCTCTCCATATATGTACCTAGCACTGGGATCAGGGCCTTTCCCTGGCATTTAGTTGGCTTTTAGAAATTGAATCCAGAAGCAGGATTTCCATGCCCAACCTTTATTTGGAGGGAGGGGATATTTTGATCCTACTGCAAGTTGATGTGTGCAGGAAGCCTCAGAAATACAAAGTAAGAACTCAGATGGCATTGACAATGCTGACCCATCAAAGCTAAAGGCCCTAGTGGAGGTAAAGCCAAATCTCAAGGGGTTTTGGTGTTAAATGCCTTTGAATGTGTTAGCTGTTTCCTAGAAAGGATTTCTTGCATGTGATTATATCTTTCCCATTTGTTATTTTCTTGAAATTCATTTCTCAGGAACTTTTGCCAAGGTGATTACCATTTATTGGGCACATTTTTTTTCATACATCTGGGGGCATATTGATAATTTTTCTAGCTGTGTATGAAAACAGTCACACAGACAAGATCTCTTTGCTCACAACTTAGATCTCTGTTCCTTTGTTCAGAGCACACTCAATGTCTGCCCTCCCTGCAATTATCTTTACCAGTAAATATCTAGATACAGTTAGCCCTCAGATAAAGTATCTCAGTTGAAATATTTCTCAGACATCCAAGGACAGCTACAGATAGATGACACACAGGTGTGCCCTAAGCTCACCACCCCTACTGAAAAGAGAACTATCTGGGAATAGCACAACTAATCTTACGACCTTAACTTCCTGTACTTCCTTGCACTTAGATTTATTAACACTAGATCTTAACTTAAACTTTTATTTTTATGATATAAAAAAATAATTAATCAACTTCTAGCTGCAGGTGTTAAAACAAACATTTATTCTGAAGGCCAGATCAGCTAAAAGGTGACAGGATACTTGTGCAAATTGAATCCTAACAGTTAAAAAAAAATCCTCCTAGAGAAAGTGTTTACAACAGAACAAAGCTGCAGGCTTTCCTCCATTGTTTACTCAGATCACTTAGCAACTGAGAACACTTGCCTCTCCTTCAGAAAAGCAACTCATTTTATGAGGCTACAGTCACCTTAACAGCTAAACCACACAGAAATTTAGGAAAGACAGAGAGAGAGAGAGAGAGAGAGAGAGAGAGAGAGAGAGGGAGAGAGAGAGAGAGAGAGAGAGAGAGAGAGAGAGAGAGAGAGAGAGAGAGAGAGAGAAATAGAGATATAAAT
>PVIH01011155.1:6127-57291 GCA_004025045.1 Sigmodon hispidus | reverse complement strand
GCCAATGTAACTTGTCATATTACCAAACTGAAAGAATAAAAGACATGATCATCTCAGTAGATGCTGAGAAAGCCATAAAGGAAGTCCCACAATATAAAACAAGCTGATAGCAAACATCAAATTAAATGGAGTGAAACTCAATTCCACCAAAGGCAAGAATGAAACAAAGGTGTCAGTTCTCTCCATATCTATTCAGTATAGTCCTTGATGTTTTAGCTAGAAAAGTAAGACAACTGAAAAAAATAAGGATATATAAATTGGAAAGGAATAACTCAAATAATTTTATTTGTAGATGATATAGAATACCCAAATAATGCCAAAATTTTGACCTGGACCCATGTACAGCTCATTTCTTCAAATATGAGCAATAATCTGATAAGTAATTTCAGTATATATATATATATATATATATATATATATATATATATAATGTTGAAATTTAATTTTAAAAACTTTAGTGGTTCTGGAATACAAAATTTATTTCAAATATCTTCTGCAAAGATTTAATCTGGTAATAGTTATAAAAGAAGTCTTAAAGACACCTAGACTACCATAAAGCCCACTCCAGCAATGGGTAGAGAGAAAACTGCCACTTTGGAAATTTCTAATCATCTTACATGTAGCTCCACATATCTCCCTGCATCCATGCTAGTGGTTTTGCTGGCCAGGGTGTCCAACCTGTGATGACTCACTCCTTTGTAAAGTTGTGCAGAGGCCTTGGAGAATTTTCCAATTGCTACTTTCTTAGACTTGTGAACTTTGAGTTACATTCTGATCTCAGAAGCCTCCTGTTTGTTCTCGAGAAAATGTTGTATGGGTAGAAAATTACTGTGCCATGCAGAAAAACCCTATCTCAAAGGTTATTATAATAGTTTATGACTTTACATAGCTAAACAATTTGGAAGAGGACTGGCTGTGCTTGTGAAATAGTAAGCAGTCTATGAGCACTAGGACTTGATCACTGTTTAGATTTTAATGTGTAAGTTTATAACAGGTGAGAGTTAAACATGCTATAATTTTATTGTTGCATGTAGTTAATAACATCATGTATTTAACAACAAATTTTAATTAAGATTAATTTATGTATTCATGTTTTATACATGAATATTAAGGCTCTGTACACAGTATGAATACATAAGTAGACAATAGCCAGACATGAGCATCATTTTCCTGAGTGTAAGGTTACAAATGATTGTCAGTCCCTAGGTAAGATTCTGGTAATAGAATCTAGGTGCTGCACAAGAGCAGTCAGTGCCATTAACATCTGAGCTGTCTCTTTAGTCCCAGATATATACAACATGAATTTCACAAAATTTAAGCTCATAAGCTACAAAAACATATTATACATTTGCTGAATGGCAATAGACTACAAGGAAAAACTAGTGATTTATAGTGACCACAAAGCCATCAGTATTGTATACATTTGGCAATCTTGATTTATGAGTATTATGAATAAAAACTTTAATTTATCAATTCTTAAATTTTGAATAAGTTAGAAAAACTATAACTGTAATATTATTTTTCAATGATATTAACTATAATGGGCTTAATACATACTTTTTATTAGCTTAGCATTCTCAGAAAAAATGATGAATTTTTATTATTATAAAAATAAAATAAAATGTATTTGTGTGACATATCAAAATTAATTTTAAATTATTGAATAAGAAAAGTTAAATATTGGAGTTATTTCCATGAAACTAGTCCTTGTATTTCATTATAATCTTCTATGATTTATTATTAAAATACTTATTAGATAATTACTTTCTAAAAAATAAAATATTTCCCTAACAAAGGAGCTAGATAACTTGTGATAAGGGATTTGGTGAATTAGTATAGATACTCACATGCTTGAAAAATAGGCTTCAGGTACATAATTATCTTCATAGTTAAAATGAAACAAGGGTTAGAAGACTGAGTTCTGATAGTAACTGAAATATTCAAAGAAAGGATATATTGGAAGACCCTGCCGATCAGAGGTTACAGTCTACCAACCAGGCAGCTTTCACTAAACTAGACAACATAGAGAACTCTCCCCTACTCCCTATCTTCAGCAAAAGCTTTTGGCTACCTATGGTGACTTAGCTGGAGGATGTTTCTAGATCCAGGATTCCTGATTTACCTCAAGGTAACCCATGGCACAGTTATCTACAATGGCTCTTCCCTTGATGATACACATGATAATCAGGCAAGTGCCCTTGACACTTTTTGTGGTGGAATGTTCTCTGTACACTGTAAATAAAGGAACTGTTTTGGTCTATGTGCAGCACCATAGAAGTGGGAAGAGAATCAGA
The DNA here is from genome assembly GCA_004025045.1 of Sigmodon hispidus. Taxonomy (NCBI): domain Eukaryota; kingdom Metazoa; phylum Chordata; class Mammalia; order Rodentia; family Cricetidae; genus Sigmodon; species Sigmodon hispidus. Next base: position 54,997 of record PVIH01011155.1, on the reverse strand, counting down.
GGACAGACAGGTAGAAGGAGGGTGGAGTTAGTCTCCATTTGACCCCTGAAGAAGAAAGATGTAAGAAATACAGGTGAGCTGCAGGCTGGGACACGTGGCAGACAGATTAATAGAAATGGGTTGAATTAACATGAAAGAGCTAGCTAGTAATGTGCTTGAGACATGCGCCAAACAGTATTAAGTTAATATAAGTGAATCTGCCGTGGACCAGGTTTCAAACCTCCGCGTCCAAAAGGGCCCGGGGAAACCTTCTACAACAACTTTTATAGGATCCTACTGCTGCAAATTAAGCCTTGTGATAGGAACTTGCCACTTAATGCAAATTTTGAGTTGTCCCTAGCATCCCCATGAACCTATGGAATAAAGTTGAGTTGATTCACCAAAATCTAACACCTGTAGGGTTGTATTTCCTGCCCACAGGCCTCTTAGAAACTTTCTGTAACTAATTCTTCCTGTTTGTCATCTTGAACTGATGGCTGACAGAGGAAAACATGTATTACAAATCAAAACCACCTCTGGATCAAGGAAGAAATTAAGAAAGAAGTCAAAGAATTCCTAGAGTTTGATGAAAATAAATCCACAATATACCCAAAATTATAGGACACAAAAAAGCAGTCTTAAGAGGGAAATTCAGAGCACTTGATGATGCCTATATGAAAAATCTAGAGAAATTCCACAACTAGAGAACTGAAAGCCTTAGAACAATTAGAAGCAAACTCACCTAGAGGGAGTAGACAGCAGGAAATAATCAAACTTAGAGCTGAAATCAATACAATTGAAAAAGAAAGAATAATACAAAGAATCAAAGAGTTGGTTCTTTGAGGAAGTCAACAATAAACAATAAAACCTTATCCACACTAACCAAAAAGCAGAGAGTATCCATATCAACATAATTAGATAATAAAAGGGGGACATAACAACAAAATCCCAGGAAATCCAGTGAATTTTTAGATAGATCATACTTTAGAAATGTATACTACACAAAAATGAAAAACCTAGAAGAAATGGATAGCTTTCTCTAAAGGAACCAAAATTAAATCAAGATCAGATTAAATACCTAAACAGACCTATAACTCCAAAGGAAATTGAAGCTGTCATTAAAAACCTCCCAAATAAAAACAGCCCAGGTCCAGATGGTTTCAGTGCAGAACACTGTCAGACATTCAAAGAAGGACTAACAGCAATATGCCTCAAACTTTTTCATAGAATAGAACCTGAAGAAATATTGCAAAACTCTACATGAAGCCACAGTTACCCTAATACCAAAGCCATTCAAAGATACAACAAATAAAGAACATTACAGAACAATTTCCCTCATGAATCTTGATGCAAAAGTTCTCAACAAAATCCTGGCAAACATTATACAACAACATATAAAAAATATCATCCACCACAATCAAGTAGGCTTCATCCCAGAAATGCAGGGATGGTTCAACATAAAAAAAAAGCTAAATGTCATTGATCATATAAATAAACTGAAAGAAAAAAAAACCACATGATCAAATCCTTTGATGCTGAAAAACTTTTGACACAATCCAATACTCCTTTATGATAAAAGTCCTGAAAATATCAAGAATAAAGGGATAATATCTAAATATAATAAAGGCAATTTATAAGAAGTCCACAACCATCATCAAAGTAAATGGAGAATTACTCAAAGCAAACTCACTAAAATCAGGAACGAGACAAAGCTGTCATCTCTCCCTTAACTATTCAGTATACTTCTTGAAGTTTTAGCTAAAGCCATAAGAGAACAAGAGGAGATTAAAGGGATAAAAATTGGAAAAGCAGAAGTAAAACTCTGCAGATGAAATGATTGTATACATAAGTGACCCACAAAATTCTACCAGGGAACTTCTATAGCTTATAAACACTTTCAGCTAGGTAGCAGGATATAAGATTAACTAAAAATAAATAAATAAAAATAAAAACAAAACAAATAAACAACAAAACCAATAGCCCTCCTTTATACTAAACATAAAAAGGCTAAAAAAGAAAGAAGGGAAACTTTACCCTTTATAATAGCTGCAAATAGCATTAAATATCTTGGAGTAACTATAACTAAGGAAGTAACAGATCTATTTGATAAAAACTTTAAATCACTGAAGAAAGAAATTGAAGGGGATGTCAGAAAATGAAACAATCTTTCATGTTCCTGGATAGGTAGGATTAACATAGTAAAATTGGCAATTCTACCAAAGCAATTTACAATTTCAATGCACTGCCCATCAAAATCTCAACACAACTTTTTAAAGGCCTGGAAAGAACAATACTCAGTTTCATTTGGAATAACAGGAAAGCCAGTGTGGACAGCTGCGTATAGCCATGCCTCCACCTTCCCGATGGTGAGCGCCCTCTGTGGTAAACAACTCCATATATGGCTAAGGCTGAGGATCTGGCTTGCTTCCACATACCTGGACCTATGGGCAGTGCCTATGTGGTGTACTGGGGTTGGCTGCCCAGAGGCTATTTAGGCTGTGGGCAGGTTTCCCAGTGGTCAGAAGGAGAAGGAATGAGAGAGAACATGTAGCAAGTTAGTCAGTCCCCGTCATAAGTAAGTAAGTAAGTCAGAAGTCAGAATTCAAGGTTCCTGAATACAGCTGTTGAAAGAAGAGCCTTGGTGTCACATCTTCCTTGTGGGACGAGGTGGCACGTGACAAGCCAGTATTGCCAAAACAATTTTACTCAAAAAAATAACGTCAGGAGGCAATCTCCATCCCCAACTTGAAATTATACTATAGAGCTACAGAAATAAAAACAGCCTGGTACTGGCATAAAAACAGACACATAGATCAATGGAATCAAATTGAAGGTGCTGACATTAAACCAAAAACCTATGAACATCTAGTCTTAGACAAAGAAGCCCAAAACATTAAATGGAAAAAAGATAGTATGTTTAAAAATGGTGTTGTCATAGCTGGATGGAAGTGTGCAGAAAAATACAAAAGATCCAAGCCTGTCACCCTTCACAGAACTAAAATTCAAGTGGATGAAAGACCTTAACATAAACTGAGCCAACTGAACTTGATAGAAAAGAAAGTGGGAAATAACTGCCAATGCATTGGCACAGGTGACCACTTCCTAAATAAAACATAAGTAGCACAGACACTAAGAACAACAATCAATAATTTGGAGCTCCTGGAACTGAGAAATTTCTATAAAGGCAAAGACAAAGTCAATAAGAGAAAAGGACAGCCTACACAATGGGAAAAGATTTTCACCAACCATACAAGTGACAGAGGACTGATCTCTAAAATATATAGAGAACACAAGAATCTAGTGCCCAAAGTCCTAAATAGCTCAATTAAAAAATGGGGTTCAGAACTAAAAAGGGAATTCTCAGAAGAATTATGAATGGCTGAAAGGTACTTGAAAAAGTATTCAACATCTTTAACCATCAGAAAAATGCAAATCGAAACAACTTTGAGATATGACCTTACACCTGTCAGATTGGCTAAGATTAAAGACACAAATGATAGCCTATGCTGGAGAGGTTCCTGAGCAAAGGGAACACTCCTCCGTTGTTGCCAGGCGAGAACAGAAGAACCTCTGAAGTTGGAATTACAGATGGCAAGTTTAAATGCTGGCATGTGGGTGCTGAGAACTGAAACCCTGTCTTCTGGAAGAGTAGCCAGAGTTCTTATCCACTAAATTGTATCTCCATGCCCAAGCTATTGTAAATTTTTAAAGCAAAATTTTGTAAATAAATTGTTATCTCTGTCTTCGCTAAGCAGAATGCTTCATTTTCTATGTATCCACAATTGATTTATATTCATATGCATCAGCTTTTCTCCTTTAGGTTTTATTAATTGAATATCCAATACTATATTCTAATATATATTAAACTTAATAATTTTATAATTACATAATTTGCATATTTTGTCAATAAATATAATGTGTTCTAAATATTTTAGAATCATGTATAAATTTGTGTTTAGTTTCAGCAACCTGAACTAACCAAAATTATGACTTTTGGTATTTTTACATAAGGGATTAAGTTCACAATGCAGTCTTAATTTTGTTTTACTTGATACTAACCTTAAATATAACAGAGAAGAAAAAAATTGGTCTGAATATATTCAGAAAAGTAATTTCACATTATGACACACTGGTATTTTTAGAACTGATTTAGATTCAATAACTCAGTTACAAAGACATTCAGTCTTGAGCAAATCCCTATTAATACTACCTCTGCCCACAGACTCCAGATAGTCTGTTGGTTGCCAAGGTCAATGTAAAATCATAAATCTATGCTTTCTTAACTCATGCAGCTTATTTCCACCTCACCATGTTGTTCTATTCTTACCTCAAGTATTTCTGTAGATATTTGCACAATGATTTTTATATTTTGAAATATTCCTAATCATCAAAGGAAACAAATGTTTTAGTCTAATATTCAGTTTAAATTCTTGATGCAATATAATTCAGTTCCAGTCAATTCCTGGACTCATTCATGCTACAAAAGATTAGTTCCAGACAGATAGCAGGACTTGTAATTCCAACAAGCAAATGATTACAATATGCTACTATATTCATTAAAATGAATATATACAGTCACCCACGGAAGAAGACACAGAACATATTGTTATGAAGAGACAAGTGGAGATTGTAGCTAGATCAGAAAAATGGACAGGATGAAAGAAAAGGGGTATGAAGCGGGGAATATGAAGAAGACTGAAAACTTTAAGAATGATTTGAAGTCCAAGCCATATAGACTCCCAGAACTGAAAGGGGAAAGTGGACATGAGATCCAGTTCCTACTCATGAAGCCTTCTCTAACTGATAAATGCTTGCATTTTTTCCCCCAATGGGTATTATCAGTAGGTATATAAGCCACGCTTAAGGGTAGATCCCAAACCTAGCAACAAGTATATGCCTTCACAAAATGAATTACTAGGATTTATATAGATTTTTGTCTCATGTCTCACGCTCTTTTGTTTGTGTATATTTTATCTTTTATGTATTTTGTTTGTATTATGGTTTCCAAATTGTATTTTTAAAAGATTCTCATTGTATATATGGTTATGTGTGGGTGGGTGTGAGAGAGAGAAGAGGGGAGAGAGAGAGAGGAATATGGAGGGAGAGAGTACATTTCTTGTGTGTGTGTTTTAATTTGACTTTGTTTTTTGTTTTGCTTTGCTTATTTTCTAAAAATAGAGAAATTAAGTAAGAGATTGTGTGTACTGGGAGACTGAGAGGATCAGAGAAGAGATGACAGATATGAAACAATATTCAGAATATGAAAGCATTTTATTTTCCACTATATTTAGAAAATATGATACAATCATTGTTACATTATTATAGATTTTATCATAATAAAATATTTAACATTTATTTAATATGTTGAGAAAAGAAATACAGTGATTAATGAAAACCAAGTAGGCAAATTAAGAGAGAATGAACAATCATAATAAAAGATAACAACAAATATGGTAGATTTATTGTATAGAAGGTTAAGTGAGGAGGACTTCACTGTATACTTCACTGTTCTTTATCTTTCCCCACCCAGAAAAGCCAAGGTAAGAAAAAACAACCCAGTGACAGAAAAAAAATTTAAAAAGGACTAGCTAGGACTTACATATATGTGACACAACAGTCCAGCCTTGAAGTCCAAGGACTGAGATCTAAGAAGTAAGCATTGTTTAGCTGAATTACAAATGACTATATGCATTTCTTTCATTACTATAGGTCATCTTAGCCAAAGCCTGAGATTTGAATATCCTCTTCATAATAGCCATTAGTACTTTGAGGTATGAGAAGTAGTAGTTAAATAATTGCTATAGTATGCCTGAAATAGAGTATAAAGGGAAAATTCAAAATAAAATTTGTAAGACATCATTTGACATTTTCAAATGCATGAGCACACACACACAAACACACACACGTGCATGTGCATGTGTGTCTGTTTTCTGTGAATGCACATATGTGTTGTACATATGGATGTCAGAGTCAGACTGTGGTGTAATTTTTCAAGCATGAATTTTTTATTTAACTATTTTGATATATGCATTTTTGCTAATCCAGATTTCACTCGCAAAGGTAGATTATCTGTCCACAGAGACCCAGGAAGCTTCCACTCTTCTTACCAAGCACTGAGATTGCAAAACACAAACATTTTGTAGGTTCTAGAATCAAACTTACATTTCTGTCCTTGGAAGGCAAAAACATGTTATCAACTGAGATATCTCCTTAGTGACTTTATTCACCATTTTGTATAGAAAAAAAAAGAATGAAAATGAATATAAAAAATAACATTCCATTAATTTTTGAGTAATGAAATGGAATTTTAATGCGTTGTGATGAGCTATCTAATACTGACTAACACTGGTAGGTGTCTTCAACTCTGCAGTCTTTACAAGTGTCAGCTAGTAGGGTTGGTGATGTCCCTTATTTTTCTCCTGTGTGTGTCTCCTCACCTTTAAGATGTGGCAAGCAAAGCAGAGCAATAATTATTTATATATAAATATATGTATAATTGTGAAAAAAGAATGTTTAGTAAAAGTAAAAATTAATTAACATTTGTGTCTTATCTATGCGCTCTGATGGTATTGAAACTGTAATTTTATACAAGGTAATTTAAGTTCCTTTAAATGAGATTCAGAGAAGCTGTCTCAGTAGTAATTTTAAGTTCAAAATGTTACATTTAATTGGAAATATGATAACAGTTAATTTAAAAAATACACAGAATACTTAAATATGTTAAATGATAGAATTTCTTGTTTGAAGCTTGGTTTTCTTTGAAATGTCACTATGAATCACTTGAAGTTAAAAATGCATAATGTTTTGCCTATATAAGAATGATTCTTTTTTCAAGAACAAAATGCTAAATACATACAATATTGATAAAAGTTAAATAAAAACGTCAAAAATGATATGTCAAATTTCATAAAGTAAAAATGTTTTTCTTCAAAATAAAATTTACAAAAGTGTCACCCACTTAGTAAGAGGAACACTGTATTTGCCACCCACACAGATATAAATGATGATGACATTTTTATCATAATGTGAAAATGTACAGAAAAAAATTTAATCTTTGAAAAACACATAGCGGTTAAAAATGGGAAATATTAACTTTTTTACTATAAACTTAATACATGAAAATGTACTTAGATTATTAAATATTAGGGAACATTAAATTAATACAGAGAGAAATTTGCTTGGTCTCTTCCATGTACTGAAACAGTGTTACATACAATTCAGATAGTTGTTAGAATATGCCTTCACATTTATGATAAGAATGCAAAATGAGACAGCAAATTAAGAAAAAAAAATGTTCTGATGTCTAGGATGAAATAAGTCTATCTAATGATATAATTATTTTACTCCTAGGATTTGCTCAAAAAAGAAAGAATGAATACACAGTACCTGGTGTTAACTCTTTATCACCACCAAGAACAACAATCAGTAAGTGGGACATCTGAAACTGAGAAGCTTCTGCAAAGCCAAGTACACAGTCAATAAGATAAAATGACTTTTTATGTACACTCTACACAATGTAGTGCTACTCAGCAGTAAGAAAAAAAAATGATATCTTAAATTTGCAGAGAAAATGTTTTCACGAACCCTACAAGTGACAGACGACTGATCTCTAAAATATACAGAGAACTCAAGAAACTAGAGCCCAAAACCTTGAATAACCCAATCAAAAAATAGAGTTCAGAACTCAAAATGGAATTCTCAGCAGAATTACAATTCTTGAAAATGTGCTCTACATCTTTAGCCATCAGAGAAATACAAATCAAAACAACTTTGAGGTACCACCTTACACTTATCAAATTGGCTAAGATAAAGACACAGATGACAACCTATGCTTGAGAGGTTTCAGAGCAATCTCCTCCATTGTTGGTGGGAATGTAACCTTGTTCAGCCACTCTGGAATGCAGTATGACGGTTTCTCAGAAAACTGGGAATCAATCTCTCCAAGGATCCAGCAATACCACTACTGCACATATACCATAAAGATGCACATTCACACTCCAAAGGCATTAGCTCAACTAGGTTCAGAGAAGCTTTATTCATAATATCAAGAACCTGGAAACAATCTAGATGCTCCTCAACTAAGGGATCGGTTAATGAACTGTAGTACATCTATACAATAGAGTACTACTCAGCAGTAAGAAAAAATGATATCCTAAAATTTGCATGCAAATAGATGGGTTTGGAGAACATCCTCCTGAGCAGGGTATCAGAAACCCAGGGGATGTACTCACTCATTAGTGGACATTAAACAAAAAGCAAAGCATGCCCAACCAGCAAACCACAACCACCAAACAGGTTGGAATCTGAAACACCTTGGACCAGCACCTTGGAGCCCATTCCCTCCAGAGAAACACCTGACCCAGCCTTGATGTTTGGGTGAGGAAAGCAGATCTGCCTGGAGTGGATGCTGAAGTAAGACACCTTGGGACCTGCTGACCTTACACATCTATCTTAAAGTTAGAGTAATGTTCTAAATCTTGATAATATTTTAATATCTGAAGAAAGGTTCTCTTTGCAACAGACAAAGACCAGTTTAGAAAACCATAGCTAGTTAATGTACAGGGTTATGACCAGGTCTCATTGTATACATTGACAAAACAAGTCCTATATCTAAAAGAATAATACAAAAGAAGGGGTATGAAGTTACAAAGAAACAGGGGGTTAAGAAGTTTTCTGTGAAAATGTGTACCCTATAAATGTCAGGAACCACACACAAAATCACCAACATGACTGCCTGAACATGAGCTAAATAAACATAACAGCAGACATAACAAAGTGAATAGCATGGCCATGAAGTCTCAACCATCTTCACAGAAATTCAAGCAACTAATAAATTCTGAGAGTGGAAAAGTAGTTTTTCCAAGGAAATGACACACCAACTAGTGAGTCTTGTAAACATACATATATATAATAGTATATATACTGGCAGTTGCATCTAGAAGCATATATTTATATACATGTACATAAAAGTATACATATATGCACACTAAAATTAATTAAAAATTATGTCAATTATTAGAAAGCAAACAAAAAAGACCATATGGGAGAGCCTACAAAGACTAAAATGAACAGGGAAATGCTGTAATTATATTATGATCTCAAAAAATAAAACAAAAATTTCTTCTCATATTGTGTATAATGACTTTGTACTATTACAGTGTGATTTGACTACATTAGGCAAAGCCAAATAAAATGTACCTTAGTTACACAGTCTTGTTTTTCATGCAGTTATATACATCTATATGTTATCACATTCTCAGTTATTGAAATTTTATTTTTAAAATGACAGGCAGAAACACTGTACACATTTGTATTATTTATGGAGTTACAAAAGAGCTCCAACCCCAAAATAAAACAAATTTAAAATTTAAATATTCAAAATATGGATTGTATTTTCTAAGCACCAAATGATATTCCAATATTATTTGTATCATAACAAAGACATTTTATACATGAAAACATAAATAACACTAATTGTTTATTTTTGCCATGAATGTAAATAAAATTTTAATGTAAATAAAATTTCATGGAATAATTTTGTCTTTTTTAAGGTTTTTACTTGAGTGAACAGGGCGGGGGACTATTCAGAATGTCTTCACATGGATTGTTAATGTCATTATCTTAGGTTTACCATAACATCTTGTTCTTCTAAGAGGAAAATATAATATTTGGTAATAGACAGTTGCAATTATAAAACACCTGTATAATAGATGTCAAAGTTATGAGAATTAAAAATGGTGATGTAACTGAAATATTCATTTGATTGTGAAGTTATCATGTATTTCAATTTTTCAGTATAAATAGATTCTAATAATTATGAAAATATTCTTTTTTAGATTGAGTATTTGTTATTGAAATTATGATTCCATTAATCTTGAGAATTTCACATGTATGAATATGATGATATAAGCATATCTACTTATTTTATGCTGGTTCATTGTTATAAACCACTAAGCCCAGCATTGCCTCCAATACGTGCATGGGTGTGATGTCACCTATTGAAATGTGGGGAAACCTACCAGTGAAAACATTTTCTTTTATTTCTGTTTTTTTATTATGAATAAAGTCATATTTTCTATCCGTGTATATCCTTGTTCAAGGTCCCTTCCCCCTCTCAGTTTCTCCAGTCACACTCCACATCTCCCCATCTCCTCCCCAGCAAGGACAGAAGGTCCCAAGGTGGCTTAATTCAGCATCCACTCATGACAGATCGAGTTTTTTCACCAAAACATCATGACTGAGTCTGGTGTTCCACAAGAGGGAGTGAAATCCAAGGTGCCAGTTCAAAGTATTTCAGATCTCAAGCTGTTCATTGGTTGTGGTTTGAAGCTAGGACATGCTTAGCTTTCTGCTTTTTTGTTTAGAGTCCACTAATAAGTGAGTACATCTCCTGCTTATCTTTCTAGGTTTGTGATACATCGCTCAGTAGGATATTCTCCAAATCCATCCATTTGCCTGCAAATTTTAGGATATCATTTTTTTCTTACTGTTGATTAGTACTCCATTGTGTAGATGTACCAAAGTTTATTAATCCATTCTTCAGTTGTTTCCAGGTTCTTGCTATTATGAAAAATGCTGCTATGAACATAGTTGAGCTACTGCCTTTGAAGTGTGATTTTGCATCTTTAGTGTATATGTCCAGTATTGTTATTGCTGGATCCTTGGGGAGATTGATTCCCAGTTTTCTGAGAAACTGCCATACTGCCTTCCAGAGTGGCTGAACAAGATTACATTCCCACCAACAATGGAGGAGTGTTTCCCTTGTTACACAACCTATACAGCATAGGCAGTCATCTGTGTCTTTATCTTAGCCAATCTGACAGATGTCAGGTAGGTATCTCAAAGTTGTTTCGATTTGCATTTCTCTGATAGCTAAAGAAATTGAGCACTTTTTTCAAGTGCCTTTCATCCATTCATAATTCTTTGGCTGGGAATTTCCTTTTTAGTTCTGAACCCCATTTTTTGATTGGGTTATTCAAGGTTTTGTGCTCTAGTTTCTTGACTTCTTTATATATCTTAGAGATCAGTCCTTTATCACTTGTAGGGTTGGTGAAAATCTTTTGCCATTCTGTGGGCTGTTGTTTTGTCTTATTGACAGAGTCCTTGGCTTTATAGAAGCTTCTAAGTTTCAGGAGATCCCACTTACTGATTGTTGTTCTTTGTGTCTATGCCACTAGTGTTATATTTAGGAAGAGGTCACCTGTGCCAATTCATGAAAGGGTATTTTCCACTTTGCTTTCTATATAGTTCATAGTGGCTGGGTTTATGTTGGGGTTTTTAATCCACTTGAATTTGAGTTTTGTGCAGGGTGACAGGCTTTGATCTGTTTGCATTTTTCTACACACTACCATTCAGCTATGCCAACACCATTTTTAAACAAACATTTTTTTCTATTGAACATTTTGGGCCTCTTTGTCAAAGATCAGCTGTTTGTAGGTTTTTGGAGTAATGACCAGATCCTCAATTCTATTCCATTGATACACAAGTCTGCTTTTATGCCAGTACCAGGCTGTTTTTATTACTGTACCTCTATAGTATAACTTGAAGTCGGGGATGGTGATGCCTTCTGAGCTTCTTTTGTTGAGTAAAATTGTTTTGATAATCCTGGCTTTCCTGTTATTCCAAATGAAGTTGAGTATTATTCTTTCAAGGTCCAAAAAATATTGTATTGTAGATTGCTTTTGGTAGAATTGCCATTTTTACAATGTTGATACTACCTATCCAGGAACATGGGAGATCTATCCTTTTTCTGATATACTCTTCATTTTCTCTTTTCAATGATTTAAAATTTTTTCCAAATATATCTGTAATTTAATTGGTTATAGTTACTCCAAGGTAACTAATGGTATTACATCTATTATAAAGGGTGATGTTTCCCTCATTTCTTTTTCTGGCTTTTTATCGTTAGTGTATATAGGAAGGCTACTGATTTCTTTGAGTTAATCTTGTATCCTGCTACCTTGCAGAAGGTGTTTATCAGGTGTAGGAGTTCCCTGTTAGAATTTTGTGGGTCACTTATGAATACAATCATGTCATCTGCAAATATAGCTTCACCTGCTTTTTTCCAATTTGTATCCCCTTAATCTCCTTTCATTCTCTTATAGCTTAGGCTAAAACATTGAGAATTATATTGAGTAGATAAGAAGAGAGAGGACATCCTTGTCTAGTTCCTGATTTTGGTGGAATTGCTTTGAACATTTCTCCATTTAGCTTGATATTGGCTCTCAGCATCTTGAAAATCGTCTTTATTATATTGAATTTATTTCCCTGTATTCCTTATCTCTCCACGGCTTTTATTATAAAGGTGTGTTGGATTTTGTCAAAGGCATTTTTCTCTTTTTTTATTATTATTATCAACAAAGAAGTCACACTTTCTATCCTATATATCCTTATTCAAGGTCCCTTCCCCCTCCCAAAACATCAGGTCATTCTCTCTTGTCCACAAATGCCCACCCACCCAGGCAGGCAGCAGGTGGTCCCAAGGTCCCACTGTCCCAATATTGCGTAGTTCAGCCTCCACTCCTGGCAGATCCAGTTTTCTCCTTGTCAAAGACTTTTTCAGCATCTAAGGATATGATTATGTGGTTTTTTTTTTTGCAGTATGTTTATATGATGGAGGACATTTGCATTTTTTTGTATGTTGAACAATCTCTGCATTTCAGGTATTAAGCCTACTTGGTCATGGTGGATGATATTTTTTACATATTGTTGTATATAGTATGCCAAAATTTTGTTGAGAATTTTTTTCTCATAATATTTTTATTTATTAAATGGTGATTCTTACATCATGTACCACATCAAACTCAGTTATCAGTCCTCTCAGTTTCAAACCCACTCTTATGATCTCCCCATTTACAAAAAAGCCCATTTATGCTACTCATTTACTTACTGGAGCATAATTAAACAATCTGTATCCAGCCCGTTTAGAAAACAAGTTTTTTCTCACCCACACACCTGCCAAAGGCCATCAAGGCAGAAGAGAAGCACTGTGTTATTTAACTGTGTTCTAGCCTTGAAGTAGTATACAATGGCATCTTTTTTTTATTTTATTTTCTATTTATCAAGAAAAACAGTAAATTGAATTTAAAATGCTGATAAATTAACAATGACTATAAAGAAAATAAAAATTATAAGCATGACTTATCAAGGGTGATAATGCAAATAATTTGCTACACATAAAATTACTTTGTGTTCAGCTTTCCCACTGGTTTTTTTTTTTTTCCTATCCCTGTATATCCTTATTCAAGGTCCCTTCTCCCTCCCGCCACATCAGGTCACCCTTTCTTTCTCCACAACACCCCATCACCACCCTGGGCAGGCTGCAGAGAGTCCCATGGTCCCCCCGGATCCAATAAAGCTTAGTTCAGTCTCCCCTACTGGCAAATCCAGTTTTGTCCACCCTCCCTCAAGAGTGAGTCAGGTGTTCCTATAGGTGTAGTCGGGTCCGAAGGGTCAGTCCAGGGTGTTTCAGATCCCAAGCTGGTTAGTCGTTGTGGTTTGCAGCTTGGGCATGCTTGGCTTTTTTATTGTTAGTTTGTTTAGAGACCACTAATAAGTGAGTACATCCCTGGCTTATCTTTCGGAGTTTGTGATACCTCGCTCAGGAGGATATTCTCCAAATCCATCCATTTGCCTACAAATTTTAGGATATCATATTTTCTTACTGCTGAGTAGTATTCCATTGTGTAGATATACCACAGCTTGTTAATCCATTCTTCAGTTGAGAGACATCTGGGTTGTTTCCAGGTTCTTGCTATTACAAATATTGCTGCTATGAACAAGGTTGAGATAATACCTTTGGAGTGTGACTGTGCATCTTTAGGGTATACACCCAGAAGTGGTATTGCTGGGTCCTTGGGGAGATTGATTAGCAATTTTCTGAGAAACCACCATATTGCATTCCAAAGTGGCTGAACAAGCTTACAGTCCCACCAACAATGGAGTAGAGTTCCCCTTGATCCACATCCTCTCCAACATAGGCTGTCATCTGTGCCTTTTATCTTAGCCAATCTAGCAGGTGTTAGGTGGTATCTCAAAGTTGTTTTGATTTGCATTTCTCTGATGGCTAAAGATAATGAACACTTTTTCAGGTGCCTTTCAGCCATTCCTAATTCCTCTGCTGAGAATTCCCTTTTTAGATCTGTACCCCATTTTTTGATTGGGTTGTTGAAGGTTTTGGGCTCTAGATTCTTGAGCTCTTTATATATCTTAGAGAGCAGTCCTCTATCACTTGTAGTGTTGGTGAAAATCTTTTCCCATTCTGTAGGTTGTCATTTTGTCTTATTGACAGTGTCCTTGGCTCTACAGTAGCTTCTTAGCTTCAGGAGAACCCACTTATTGATTGTTGGTCTTAGTGTCTGTGCCACTGGTGTTATATATAGGAAGTGGTAGCCTGTGCCAATTCGTAGAAGTGTATTTCCCACTTTCTTTTCTATCAAGTTCAAAGTGGCTGGGTTTATATTGAGATCTTTGATTCACTTGGATTTTAGTTTTGTGCAGGGTGACAGGCTCGGATCTATTTGCATTTTTCTACACACTTCCATCCAGCTATGCCAACACCATTTGTTAAATATACTATCTTTTTTCCAATTAATGATTTGGGCCTCTTTGTCAAAGATCAGGTGTTCGTAGATTTTTGGGTTAATGTCTGGATCCTCAATTCTATTCCTTTGATCCACAAGTCTGTTTTTATGCCAGTACCAGGCTGTTTTTATTACTGTAGCTCTATAGAATACCTTGAAGTCAGGGATGGTGATACTTCCTGAGGTTCTGTTCTTGAATAAAATCATTTTGGCAATCCTGGCTTTCCTGCTATTCTAAATGAAATTGAGTATTGTTTTTCAAGGTCCAAAAAATATTGTGTTGGGATTTTGATGGACAGTACATTGTATGTGTAGATTGCCTTTGGTAGAATTGCCATTTTTACTATGTTGATCCTACCTATCCAGGAACATGGAAGAACTTTCCATTTTCTGATATCCTCTTCAATTTCTTTCTTCAGTGATTTAAAATTTTTGTCAAATAGGTCTGTTACTTCTTTGGCCATAGTTACTCCATGGTATTTAATACTATTTGCAGCCATTATAAAGGATAATGTTCCCTTATTTCTTTTTCAGCTCTTCTATATTTAGTGTATAGAAGGGCTACTGGTTTCTTTGAGTTAATTTTGTGTCCTGCTACATTTTGAAGGTGTTTATCAGTTGTAGCAGTTCCTTGGAAGAATTTTGTGGGTCACTTATGTTTACAATCATATCATCTGCAAATAGAGATAGTTTCACTTCTTTTCCAATTTGTATCCCCTTAATCTCTTTTTGTTCCCTTATTGCTTTAGCTAAAATTTCAGGAACTATATTGAATAGATATGGGGATAAAGGACATTTTAGCATAGATAATCAGTAGGTAAGTTGGTCTGTAATTCTCCTTCTTTGCTGAGTCTTTGAGTGGCTTGTATATTAGGGTAAATGTGGCCTTATGAAAGGAACTGGGCTGTATTCCTTCAGTTTCTATTGTGTGAAAAAGTTTGAGAAGTAATGGTAGTAATTCTTTGAATTTCTGGTAGAATTCTGCCCTGAAACCATCTGAACCTGGACTTTTTTTTTAACTTGGGTGGCTTTTAATGACACTTGAAATTACCTTTAGTGTTATACATCTCGTTAAGTAATTAATCTGGTCTTCCTTTAATTTGGTAAAATGTACCTGTCAGAAAAGCTGCCCATTTCTTCTAGGTTTTCCATATTTCTTAAATATATATTTTCAAAATATGAACTGATAATTCTCTGGATTTTCTGGGGGTCTCTTGTTATGTCTATGTTCTCATTACTGATTTGCTAATTTTTATACTCTCTCTCTACCTTTTGATTAGTTTGGATAAGCATTTATCTATCTTATTGAATTTCTTAAGGAACCAACTCTTTGATTCATTGATTCTTTGAATTGTTCTTTTTGTTTCAGTTTTATTGATTTCAGCTCTGTTTGATTATTTCCTTTTATCTACTCCTTCTAAATGAGTTTGCTTCTAATTGTTCTAAGTTGTTCTGTATTGCTTTTAGTTTTCTAGTGTGGGATTTCTCTAGACTTTTCATATAATCATCTATTGCTATGAATTTTCCTCTTAAGACTACTTTCACTGTGTCTCTAGTCTGTGAACTAGTTTGGGTTCATTGTGGATTCTTTTTCATTATATTTTAGTAAGACTTTGATTTCTTTCTTAATTTCTTCCTTGACCCAGAGGTGTTTTAACTGAGTGATGTTTAGTTTCCATGAGTTGGTATGCTTTCTGTGATTTTTGATGTTGTTGAACTCTAACTTTTGTTCCTGGTGCTCTGAAATGATACAAAGGAATATTTCCATTTTTTATCTATTCATATTTGATTTATGACCAATTACATGGTCAATTTTAGAGAAAGCTCCATGTGTTGCTGAGAAATATGTATATTTCTTTATATTTGGGTGGAAGCTTTTGTAAATATCTATTAAATACATTTGTACCATAACCTATGATAGACTCCTTATTTCTCTGTTGAGTCTCTGTCTGGTTGATCTATTCAAGGGTGAAAATGGGGTATTGAAGTCTCCCACTTTTAGGGTGCTATAACTGTTTGGACTTTGTGCTTTAGCAGTGTTTCTTTTACATATATAGGAGCCCTTATATTAGAGGCATAAATATTCAGGATTGAAATCTCCTCTTGATCAATTTTTCTTGCAATGATTAAGTAATGTCCATTTTGGTGCCTTTTAATTGGTTTTTACCTTACAGTATACTTTGTGAGATATTAGGATGGCAACCTCACCTTAAAATCACAGAAGAAAACTTTCCTAATGTATAGAAGAAAATGCCTTTAAAGATACAAGAATGTTACAGAGCACCAAATAGATATGACCCCCAAAAGAAAAGAGCCAGTGTAGCGGGAAATCAGGAACTGTATAATGTGAACGATAGCGTCATAGGAATGTAGACGAGCTGGGCGTGGTTAACTGAAAATGATTCCTGGAAGTAGACCTTCGAGGGAGGGGACCAGGACAGGAAGTCGTCATTCTCTCACAAGAGTTCCCCGACCAGTGCGCAGTTCGCTCCAGCTGCCCGGGAGTTTGGACGTACAGCGTGGAGATGAAGAATCTTCCCTAGAAAGGCTCCGGCGCGCTGCAACCTCATCCTGTCATCTTCTCCTAAAACCAGCTCTGTTTTGTAAGCTATTTTCACCAAATAAACCCTATTTAAAACATATCTCAGGGCGGGTTTTTACTGTGATAAGCCAGCTTACTTATAAAGGCAGTCCCATCAGAATAACACCTGACTATTCAATGGAAACAAAGAAATTAAGAAGGTCTTGGTCAGAAATTATACACAAACAGAAAGAGCATGGCTGCCAAACTAGACTACTATACCCAGCAAAATTATCAATCACCATAGATGGAGTAAACGAGATATTTCATGACTAAGTCAGACTGAAATAGTACCTATCTACCAATCTGACCCTCCAGAAAGCATTAGCGGGAAAACTCCAACCTAATGATGCCAGATTTTCCCATGAAACCACAAACATTCAATAATTCCCTGAAGAAAAGCCCAGAGAAAAGTAGTACATGTAAGTTACCACCCTAAATACCAGGAACCATCAATCAGTGGTCACTAATATCCGTTAATATAAATGGTCTCATCACACCTATAAAAAGACACACACTAACAAAATGGATACAAAAACAAATGTCATCCTTCTGCTGCATACAAAAAGCATACCTCATCCACAAAGACAGACACAGGCTCAGAGAAAAGGGTTGGGAAAAGATTTTCCAATCAAATAGCCCTAAGGAAACATTTTCTAAATAAAAATTCTCTCTACCCCATCATCTATTCATCATCATTAATTGGTGTTGTTTGGAACAACTACTCATTTATGTTGTTTGTACAGAAGTTATCCAGATAACCACATTTCTGTGTATTTATATGTACCAGTCATGCCATGGCCAGAGGACAACATTCCATAACATTTTTCCTTTTCTGTTGATTTTTATTTTTTTTTTAATTTTTTGCTTTTGCCTCTGTGATATTCTCTGAATTTAGGCAAACAGAATGAGGCTACTTATATCCTCAATTAGGGTTTAACAGTCATTGTCTTATTTTCAATACTTTGAACAATATGTGACTTTGCATTGCCTGGTGCTCAATCCAAAAATGAAATTCCCAAACAAAGTCAAGGGTAGCTCAAATATATAATCATAGACATATATATTTAGAATACATTTAACAAATATGATACAAAACTATAGAAAAATTTAAATTTCTTAAGTCATCAAACACACTGTGAAATTACTTCTGTATGTTACATACAAGTACTTGGTATTAAAAAAGGTAAACTATAAATGTTATAAAATCATTTAGTGTAATGTTTTATGATTATTAATAAAGGAGGAGATTGCCAGTGTTGGTCCATACCTTTAATCCCAGTACTCCCAAGGCAGAGTCAGTTGGTTCTGTGTAAATTTGAGGTCAGCTTATTCCGTAGAGCAAGTTCTAGGATCTGAAACACCTTGGACTGGCAACTTGGAGCCCACTTTCTCCAGAGGACCACCTGATCCATTCTTGATGTTTGGGTGAGGAAAGCAGCTCTGCTAGGAGTAGACGCTGAACTAAGCCACATTGGGACCTGGGTACCTCCTGCCATTGCTGGGAAGGAGATAAAATGAAGTGGAGAAGAGAGAGTAATTGGAAGGGGCAGGAGGGAGAAGGGAGCTTGAACAAAGATATATATGGATAAAAAATACAACTTTATTCATAATAAATAAGAAAACACAACAAAAGCAAAAGATCTAATCTCAAACAAAAAAAATAAAATAAGGAATATTATGAGAAATAAATTCACACCCAATAAAATAACTTGATTGATAATTTTGATACATTTTTATTCTTGTCATAAATCCTAATTATATTTCACTTATCTTTTTTTCAGTAAAATATAATTTTATGCCCATTTCCCTCTGCAGTATAGTTGATTTTCATATTAATATACCCAAATAAAATATAACATGGGATTAAATATAGATAACATATGGCACCAGTGATCTTATTATGTAATATTACAAAAGTTTGTATGGCTATTAGGTTATTCACGGTCAGTGTTTGTATACATTAAAATGTAGTTGAAGTATTTTTAGCATGTAGCTCTGTAACACATCATAATGGTTATAATATTTGTAAACTAAACATGACTCCAGGGGCCAGTGACCGATACCTCCTCAAGAAGCAGCAGCCAGTTAACCTTTCCCTCATCACATACCTGGAGTGCTGATGAGCAAGACTAGAAGTTCTTAATTTTGTTTATATTCAGGAAACTTTTTTTGCTTTTGTTTTGTTTTTTTTCCTTCTTTATTTTGAATTTAACAAAAAAAATTACATAAATTTAAAATGAGGAAAAATTAACAATAACTATAAAGAGGATAAGAATCATAAGCATGGCTTATCAACGGTGGTAATGCAAATAAGATTGCTACACATATATTTACTTTGTGTTCAGCTTTCCCTCTGAATTTTTTTTTTTCTCATCCCTGTATATCCTTATTCAAGGTCCCTTCCAACTCCCACTACATCTTGTCATTTTTCTTCTCCCCAACTCCCCATGTTCTCCCTGGGCAGGGAGCAGAGAGTCCTATGGTCCCACTGACACAATAATGCTTGGATCAGTCTCCACTCCTGGCCAAATTCAGTTTTGTCCCCCCTCCCTCAAGAGTAAGTCTGGTGTTCCTATAGTTGGAGTGGGGTCCGAAGGGTCAGTCCAGGGTGCTTCTGATCCCAGGCTGTTCTGTGGTTGTGGTTTGCTGCTTGGGCATGTTTGGCTTTTTTTCTTGTTTGTTTGTTTAGAGACCACTAGTGAGTGAGTATATCCCCTGCTTATCTCTCTGAGATTGTGATACCTCGCTCAGGAGGATATTCTCCAACTCCATCCATTTGCCTGCGAATTTGAGGATATCATTTTTTCTTGCTGCTGAGTAGTATTCCATTGTGTAGATGTACCACAGTTTGTTAATCCATTCTTCAGTTGAGGGACATCTAGGTTGTTTCCAGGTTCTTGCTATTACAAATATTGCTGCTATGAACATAGTTGAGCTAATGCCTTTGGAGTGAGAATGTGCCTCTTTAGGGTATACACCCAGAAGTGGTATTGCTGGGACCTTGGGGAGATTGATACTCAGTTTTCTGAGAAACCTCCATATTGCATTCCAAAGTGGCTGAACAAGCTTACACTCCCACCAACAATGGAGGAGTGTTCCCCTTGCTCTGCATCCTCTCCAACAGAGGCTGTCATCTGTGACTTTTATCTTAGCCAATCTAACAAGTGTTAGGTGGTATCTCAAAGTTGTTTTGATTTGCATTTCTCTGATGGCTAAAGATGAAGAGCAGTTTTTCAGGTGCCTTTCAGCCATTCGTAGTTCCTCTGCTGAGAATTCCCTTTTTAGATCTGAACCCCATTTTTTGATAGGGTTATTCAAGGTATTGGGCTCTAAATTCTTAAGCTCTTCATATACCTTAGAGATCAGTCCTCTATCACTTGTAGGGTTGGAGAAAATCTTTTTCCATTCTGTAGGCTGGCGTTTTGTCTTATTGACAGTGTCCTTGGCTTTGCAGAAGCTTCCCAGCTTCAGGAGATCCCACTTATTGATTGTTGGTATTAGTGCCTGTGCCACTGGTGTTATACTTAGGAAGTGGTGGCCTGTGCCAATTTTTAAAAGTGTATTTCCCACTTTCTTTTCTATCAAGTTCAAAGTGGTTGGGTTTAAGTTGAGGTCTTTGATCCACTTGGATTTGAGTTTTGTGCAGGGTGACAGGCTCAGATCTATTTGCATTTTTCTACACACTTCCATCCAGCTATGCCAACACGATTTATTAAATATACTCTCTTTTTTCCATTGAATGCTTTGGGCCTCTTTGTCAAAGATCAGGTGTTCATAAGTTTTTGGGTTAATGTCTGGATCCTCAATTCTATTCCATTGGTCCACAAGTCTGTTTTTATGCCAGTACCAGGCTGTTTTTATTACTGTAGCTCTATAGTATAGCTTGAAGTCAGGGATGGTGATACCTTCTGAGGTTCTTTTGTTTAGTAAATTTTTTTTGGCAAGCCTGGCTTTCCTGCTATTCCAAATGAAATTGAGTATTGTTCTTTCAAGGTCCAAAAAATATTGTGTTGGGATTTTGCTAGGCAGTGCATTGAATCTGTAGATAGCCTTTGGTAGAATAGACATTTTTACTATGTTGATCCTACCAATCCAGGAACATGGGAGAGCTTTCCATCTTCTGATATCCTCTTCAATTTCTTTCTTCAATGATTTAAAATTTTTGTCAAATAGGTCTGTTACTTCTTTGGTTATAGTTACTCCAAAGTATTTAATACTATTTGCAGCTAATATCAAGTGTAATGTTTCCTTTATTTCTTTTCAGCTCTTCTATCTTTAGTGTATAGAAGGGCTACTGATTTCTTTGAGTTTATCTTGTATCCTGCTACATTGCTGAAGGTGTTTATCAGTTGTAGCAGTTCCCTGGAAGAATTTTGTGGGTCACTTATATATACAATCATATCATCTGCAAATAATGATAGCTTCACTTCTTCTTTTCCAATTTGAATGCCCTTAATCTCTTTTCGTTCCCTTATTGCTTTAGCTAAAACTTCGAGAACTATATTGAATAGATAAGGGGAGAGAAGACATCCTTGTCTAGCTCCTGACTTTAGTGGGATTGCTTTGAGTTTTTCTCCATTAAGTTTGATACTGGCTGTTGTCTTCTTGTAAATCGCCTTAATTATATTTAGGCACTTTCCCTGTATTCCTGATCTCTCCAGGGCTTTAATCATCAAGGTGTGTTGGATTTTGTCAAAAGCTTTTTCTGCATCTAAGGATATGATCAAGTGGTTTTGTTCCTTTAGTTTGTTTATATGATGGATAACATTTACAGTTTTTCGTATGTTAAACCAGCCCTGCATTTCGGGGATGAAGCCTACTTGGTCATGGTGGATGATGTCTCTTATGCATTGCTGTATACGGTTTGCCAAAATTTTGTTGAGAATTTTAGCATCAATATTCATGAGGGAAATTGGTCTGTAATTCTCCTTCTTTGTTGTGTCTTTGAGTGGCTTGGGTATTAGGGTGATTATGACCTCATAAAAGGTGTTTGGCAGTATTCCTTCAGTTTCTACTGTGTCAATTAGTTTGAGGAGTAATGGTAGTAATTCTTCTTTGAAAGTCTGGTAGAACTCGGCACTGAAACTATCTGGACAAGGGCTTTTATTTTTTGGGAGGATTTTAATGACAACTTCAATTTCTTTAAGGGTTATAGGCCTGTTTAGGTAATTAATTTGATCTTCATTCAATTTTGGTACATGGTACCTGTCCAGAAAGCTGTCCGTTTCTTCTAGGTTTTCCATTTTTGTGGAATACAGATTTTAAAAATATGACCTGATAATTCTCTGTATTTCATGAGGGTCTGTTGTTATGTCCCCCTTTTCATTTCTGATTTTGTTGATTTGGACACTCTCTCTATGTTTTTTGATTAGTTTGGCTAAGGGATTATCTATCTTGTTAACTTTCTCAAAGAACCAACTCTTAGATTCATTGATTCTTTGTATTGATCTTTTTGTTTCAATTGTATTGATTTCAGCTCTAAGTTTGATTATTTCCTGCAGTCTATTCCTTCTAGGTGCGTTCGCTTCTAATTGTTCTAAGGCTTTCAGCTGCGCTGTTAGGTCTCTAGTGTGGGATTTCTCAAGGTTTTTCATATACGCATCTAGTGCTATGAATTTTCCTCTTAAGACTGCTTTCATTGTGTCCCACAAGTTTGGATACGTTGTAGATTCATTTTCATTGAATTCTAGGAAGACTTTGATTTCTTTCTTAATTTCTTCCTTGACCCAGAGATGGTTCAGCTGATTGATGTTAAGTTTCCATGAGTTGGTAGGCTTTCTTTGGATTTTGATGTTGTTGAATTCTAACTTTAGGCCCTCGTGGTCTGATATGTTACAAGGGATTATTTCCATTTTTTTGTATCTGCTGATATTTGCTTTATGACCAATATGTGGTCAATTTTGGAGAAAGTTGCATGAGAAGCTGAGAAATATGTATATTCCTTTGCCTTTGGGTGGAAGAATCTGTAGATATCTATGAAATCCATTTGCATCATAACCTCATTTAGACTCCTTAGTTCTCCTTTGAGGCTCTGTCTGGTTGATCTATCCAGGGTTGAAAGTGGGGTATTGAAGTCTCCCACTATTAGGGTATAAGGATTAATGGGGGATTCGAGCTTTAGCAGTGTTTCTTTTACATGTGTAGGTGCCCCTAAATTAGGAGCATAAATATTTAAGATTGAAATCTCCTCTTGACCAATTTTTCCTGTGATGAATAAGTAGTGACCATCTTGGTCCCTTTTAATTGCTTTTAGCTTAAAGTCTACTTTGTTAGATATTAGGATTGCAGCCCCTGCTTGTTTCTTAGGACCATTTGACTGGAAAATTTTTTCCCAACCCTTTATTCTAAGCCTGTGTCTGTCTTTGTGGTTGAGGTGTGTTTCTTGTAGGCAACAGAAGGATGGCTTCTGTTGTTGTATCCATCTTGTTAGTGTGTGACATTTTATAGGAGAGTTGAGTCCATTGATATTAAGGGAAATTAGTGACCATTGATTCATAGTTCCTGCCATTTTTGGTGGTAACTTGTTTGTATTTCCTTTCTCTAGAGTATTCTTCTGTGAACTTATTGATTGTTTGTGATTTCATGGATGTATCTGGGGTCCTTAGGTTGGAATTTTCCCTCTAATACTCTCTGTAGTGCTGGATTGGTAGATAGATATTCTTTCAGTCTGACTTTGTCCTGATATACCTTGTTTACTCCATCTATGGTGATTGATAATTTTGCAGGGTATAGTATTCTAGTTTGGCAGCCATGCTGTTTTAGCGTCTGTATAACTTCTGACCAAGCCTTTCTAGCTTTCATCATTTCCATTGAATATTCAGATGTTATTCTGATGGGTCTGCCTTTATATGTGAGTTGTCCCTTTTCTTTTGCAGCTCTTAAAATTTTTTCTTTGTTCTGTATGTTTTGTGGCTTGATTATAATGTGGCACGCTGACTTTTTTTGGGGATCATACCTATTTGGAGTTCTGTAAGCTTCTTGTATCTTTATAGGCATTTCCTACTTCAGGTTAGCAAAGTTTTCTTCTATGATTTTATTGAAAACATTATCTGTGCCTTTGAGCTGGTATTCTTCTCCTTCTTCTATTCCTATTATTCTCAAATTAGGTCTTTTCATGGTGTCCCAGATTTCCTGGACATTTTGGGTTATGGCTTTTTTAGTTTTACTATTTTCTTTGACTGATATATCTAATTGAGCTACTGAGTCTTCCACTTCAGAGATTCTATCTTCCATCTCTTGAACTCTGTTTGTTATGCTTGTATCTGTGGTTCCACCTTTTTTCTTCAGGTTTTCTATTTCTGTCTTTTCCTCATTTTGTGCCTTTTTATTGCTTCTATTTCAGCTTTTATTTCAGCTTTTGTTTCCTGGCATGTTTCTTTCATAAATTTGTTCATCTCTTCCAATTTTTTGTTTTTATTTTCTTCTATTTCTTTAAGGCTTTTTTTTTCATATCTTCTTTTAGAGCTTCAATGATCATAGAAAAGGAATTTTTGGTGTTGCTTCCTTCTGTTTCCTCTTCATTGCTCAATTCAGATCTTGTATTTGCAAGATCGCCACTCTCTTCTGGAGTTATCATGTTGTCCTTTGTATTATTATGTAATTTTTTGCACTGACGTTTGCCCTTGGCTTCAGTGGTTCACGATTAGATGGCTCCTGGTCAGTTGTGGCACTCGGGTTTGTGTTCCTCCTGTCACCTCTCTGGTCAGGGTCTGAACCTGTCCTTCAGAGACCCCTGCGGTTGTTGGCATGCTCAATTCGAGTTGGTGGTGGGTAGCCGTGCAAACTCCCTCAGCCAGAGCTGTGGGTATGGTGACTGGGAGCGATTATCTGCCCCTGTTCCAGAGTGTGCTGGGACTCTGCAGACAGCCTATATTCAGGAAATTTAATCACAAATTGAAGCCAACACACAATCAACTGACACTGGTCTCAGCTCTTAATCAGAAATAAAAAAATAATCTAAAAGAGAAGTAGCTGTCTTTTCAATGTCCTACAAGTATTCTTATTTTCATACGCTACTTACTGTAGGAAAAAAGTTGTTCTTCATCATGTTCAGTTGCCAGATCTTCACTGCAGAGGTTATTCTGATTAGCTATATAGAAGAAAAGGGTTGACAATGGCTTTTTTACTATTGTCTTTAGATTTTAAATACCATGCTGTTAAATTTTATGCATTACTATGCTTACATGGCAAGTATCACATTTATGTTCATATTTCAACAATTCATTTGGTTTATATTGAAATTTATAATAAATGTTGATGTACATTATACCTATTCTTTTAGTCATAACTATGAATTGATTGTTGATAAAGTATTGGAAAGTAAACTACTTCCTTGTTAAAATTGTAAGCCTTTAATATGAAGCACATTTTAAAATTTCCAGGACATTTCATTGAACCTTAAATGTTCCTATCCTTTAATCCTAGAAAATTCTTTTACTATACAATAATACCATCTCTGTTTTTCAAAATGTATAAATGTATAAACTATTTAAAGTAAGTTGTCCAAGGACACTCGCTGGGTCCTTGGTTAAACTAGAAATAGAATTTAAGTATTGTAAATCTCAACTCAGCATTCTTTTCTCAATTAAAGTATTATGTCTTCTATTCCCCTGTGTCTCTCAAGGAACAAGTAGTTAATCTTCCAGCTATTAGCCACCGAAGTGGTGGTAGCAACACATTAAAGAGTAGTGACTGTCTTTACACTGAGCACTAATATACAAATATCTGGTAACAGAAAGTTGAAAAAAAAGGCATGTTAAAAGAAGTAGAAAATGATATAAAGATCTAGATCTCATTTGTCTAGTTCTCAGAAAAGTCATATTACTTAGTAGAATGGAGATCATTACTTCTTAGTGTTTTTAAATTGTATTTCCTAAAGGGAAATTGTCAATCATCATAAAAGAATAATGCATGTAGAGTTGGTAATTGTTATACCTGTATTTTTAACATAGCAGGAGGTCTGAATTGTCTCACTTAAATATAGAGCTGCTGTTATCAGTATTTAGTAGTACTAACTAAAAAATATATATGTATATATGTTTTATGTATAATATATATGTATATATATATATATATATATATAAAACATCACTGGGGACTTTTTTGCCTGATTATTTTTCTTATTTATTTATTTTGTATTTATCAAGAAAAACAGTAAATTGAATTTAAAAGGTTGATAAGTTAACAATAACTATAAAGAAAATAAAAATCATAAGCATGACTTATCAAGGGTGATAATGCAAATAATTTTCTACACATAAAATTACTTTGTGTTCACCTTTCACTCTGATTTTTTTTCTATGCCTGTATATCCTTATACAAGGTCCATTCCCCCTCCAGCCACATCAGGTCATTTTTTCTTCTCCACAACTCCCCATCCCCTCCCTGAGCAGGCAGCAGAAAGTCCCATCGTCCCATTGACCCAATAATGCTTAGTTCAGTATCCTCTCCTGGCAAATCCAGTTTTGTTCCCCCTCCCTCAAGAGTGAGTCAGGTGTTCCTGTAGGTGGACTGGGATCTGAAGGGTCAGTCCAGGTTGTTTCTGATCCCAAGGTGTTTAGTGGTTGTGGTTTGCAGCATGGGCATGCTTTGCTTTTTTCCTGTTTGTTTGTTTAGAGACCTCTAATGACTGAGTACATCCCCTGCTTATCTTTCTGGGTTTGTGATACCTCGCTTCGGAAGATATTCTCCAAATCCATCCATTTGCCTACAAATTTTAGAATATCATTTTTCCTTACTGCTGAGTAGTATTCCATTGTGTAGATGTACCACAGTTTGTTAATCCATTCTTCAGTTGAGGGACATCTAGGTTGTTTCCAGGTACTTGCTATTACAAAAAATGCTGCTGTGAACATAGTTGAGCTAATACATTTGGAGTGTGAATGTACATCTTTAGGGTATACACCCAGAAGTGGTATTGCTGGGACCTTGGGGAAATTGAGTCTCAATTATCTAAAAAACTGCCATATTGTGTTCCAAAGTGGCTAAACAAGCTTACACTCCCAAAAACAATGGAGGAGTGTTCCCCTTGATCCACATCCTCTCCAACATAGGCTATCATTTGTGCCTTTTATCTTAGTCAACCCAACAGGTGTTAGGTGGTATCTCAAAGTTCTTTTGCTTTGCATTTCTCTGATGGCTTAAGATGATGAGCACTTTTTCAAGTGCCTTTCAGCCATTCATTATTCTTCTGCTGAAAATTCCCTTTTTAGATCTGAATCCCATTTTTTGATTGGGTTTTTCAAGGTTTTGGATATAGATTCTTGAGCTCTTTATATATCTTAGAGATAAGTACTCTATCACTTGTAGGGTTGTTGAAAATCTTTTCCCAATCTGTAGGCTGTGGTTTTGTCCTATTGACAGTGTCCTTGACTTTACAGAAGCTTCCTAGCTTGAGGAGATCCCACTTATTGATTGTTGGTCTTAGTGTCTGTGCCACTGGTGCTATATTTAGGAAGTGGTCATCTGTGCCACTTCATAGAAGTTTTGTCCCCCCTCCCTCAAAAGTAAGTCAGGTATTTCTTTTCTATCAAGTTCAAATTGGCTGGGTTTATGTTGAGGTCTTTGATCCACTTGGATTTGAGTTTTGTGCAGGGTAAGAGGCTCCGATCTGTTTGCATTTATCTACACACTTCCATCCAGCTATGCCAACATCATTTGTTAAATATACTATCCTTTTCCATTGAATGTTTTGGGCCCCTTTTTCAAAGATCAGTTGTTCATAGGATTTTGGGTTAATGTCTGGATCCTCAATTCTATTCCATTGATCCACAAGTCTGTTTTTATGCCAGTACCAGGCTGTTTTTATTACTGTAGCTCTATAGTATAGCTTGAAGTCAGGGATGGTGATACCTCCTGAGGTTCTTTTGTTGAGTAAAATTGTTTTGGGAATTCTGGCTTTCCTGTTATTCCAAATGAAATTGAGTATTGCTCTTTCACGGTCCAAAAAATATTTTGTTGGGATTTTGATGGGCAGTATATAATACGTGTAGATTGCCTTTGGTAGAATTGCCATTTTTACTCTGATTATCCTACCAATCCAGGAACATGGGAGAGCTTTCCATTTTCTGATATCCTCTTCAAATTCTTTCTTCAGTGATTTCAAATTTTTGTCAAATGGGTCTGTTACTCCTTTGGTTATAGTCACTCCAAGGTATTTAATACTATTTGCAACTATTATGAAGGGTAATGTTTCTCTTAACTCTTTTTCAGCTCTTCTATCTTTAGTGTATGGAAGGCTTACTGATTTCTTTGAGTTAATATTGTATCCTGCCACACTGCTGAAGGTGTTTATCAGCTGTAGCAGTTTCTTGGAAGAATTTTGTGGGTTACTTATGTATACAATCATATCATCTGCAAATAGAGAGAGCTTCACTTCTTCTTTTCCTGTTTGTATCCCCTTAATCTCTTTTCGTTCCCTTATTGCTTTAGCAAAAACTTTGAGAACTATATTAAATAGATAAGGGGAAAGAGGACATCCTTGTCTAGTTCCTAATTTTACTGGGATTCCCCTGAGTTTTTCTCCATTAAGTTTGATCCTGGCTGTTGGCTACTTGTAAATCGCCTTTATTATATTTAAGTATTCTCCCTGTATTCCTGATTTCTCTATGGCTTTAATCATAAAGGAGTGTTGGATTTTGTCAAAGGCTTTTTCAGCGTCTAAGGATAAGATCATGTGGTTTTGTTCCTTTAGTTTGTTTTTATGATGAATAACTGTTGTAGTATGTTTTTCCCGGCCTGTTTGGGTCCGGAGATTTATGACCTGGCACACGTGTGGCGCCGGCGGTTTGGAACCTGGTTCACGTGCCCGCAGCTTTTGTCCCCCAAAAGAAATGAATCACATGCTTATATACTTTAACACTGTTTGGCCCATATCTTAAGCACATTACTAGCTAGCTCTTTCTTCTTTAATCAACCCATTTCCATGAATCTACCCACCACGTGGCTTGCAGCCCGTGGCTCACCTGAATTCCTACATGCTTCTTCTTTGGGGGACAGATGGTGACTAGTAAATTCCACCCCTTCTTCCTACCTGGCTGCCTCTGATTCTCCACCCACTTCTACGGTGCCCTGCATGGGTCCAAACAGTTCTTTATTTATATCGTACAGAGAACTTTCCACCACAGATAATATTTACACTTTTTTTGTATGTTAAAGCAGCCATGCATTTCTTGGATGAAGCCCACTTGGTCGTGGTGGATGATATAATTTATACATTGCTTGTATGGTTTGCCAAAATTTTGTTGAGAATTTTTGCATCAGTATTCTTCAGGGAAATTGGTCTGTAATTCTCCTTTTTTGTTGTGTCTTTGAGTGGCTTGTGTATTTGGGTAATTGTGGCCTCATAAAAGGAATTTGGCAATGTTCCATCAGTTTCTACTGTGTGAAATAGTTTGAGTAGTAACAGTAGTAATTCTTCTTTGAATGTCTGGAAGAATTAAGCTCTGAAACCATCTGGACCAGGGCTTTCATTTTTTTTGAGGTTTTTAATGACAGCTTCAATTTCCTTAAGGGTTATATGCCTTTTTAGGTAATTAATCTGATCTTCATTTAATTTTGGTAGATGGTACCTGTCCATGAAGCTGTCCATTTCTTCTAGGTTTTCCATTTTTGTGGAATACAGATTTTCAAAATATGATCTGATAATTCTCTGTAATTCCTGGGGGTCTGTTGTTATGTCCCCTTTTCATTTCTGATTTTGTTGATTTGAACACCCTCTCTCTATTTTTTGATTAGTTTGGCTAATGTCTTATGTATCTTGTTAACTTTCTCAAAGAACCAACTCTTAGATTCATTGATTCTTTGTATTGTTCTTTTTGTTTCAATTGTATTGATTTCAGCTCTAAGTTTTATTATTTCCTGCTGTCTACTCCTTCTAGGTGAGTTTGCTTCTAATTGTTCTAAGGCTTTCAGCTGAGGTGTTAGGTCTCTTATGTGGGATTTCTCTAGGTTTTTCATATAGGCATCTATTGCTATGAATTTTCCTCTTAAGACTGCTTTCATTGTGTCCCACAAGTTTGGATACATTGTGGATTCATTTTCTTTAAATTCTAGGAAGACTTTGATTTCTTTCTTAATTTCTTCCTTGACCCAGTGATGGTTCAGCTGAGTGATGTTTAGTTTCCATGCGTCAGTATGCTTTCTTTGGGTTTTGATGTTGTTGAACTATAACTTTAGGCCCTGGTGGTCCGATATGTTACAAGGGATTATTTCCATTTTTTTGTATCTACTGATATTTGCTTTATGACCATTTATGTGGTCAATTTTGGAGAAAGTTTTGTGGGGAGCTGAGATATATGTATATTCCTTTGCGTTTGGGTGGAAGCACTGTAGATATCTATTAAATCCATTTGCAATAAAACCGCTTTTACACTCCTTATTTCTTTGTTGAGTCTCTTTCTGGTTGATCTATCCAGGAGTGAAAGTGGGGTTTGAAGTCTCCCACTATTAGGGTATAAGAACTCATGTGGGATTTGAGCTTTAGCAGTGTTTATTTTACATAAGTAGGCACTCTTACATTAGGGGCATAAATATTCAAGATTGAAATCTCCTCTTGACCAATTTTTCCTGTGATGAATAAGTAGTGACCCTCTTGGTCCCTTTTTATTGCTTTTACCTTAAAGTCTACTTTGCTAGACATTAGGATTTCAACCCCTGCTTGTTTCTTATTAATATTGGACTGGAAATCTTTTTCCCTCCCCTTTATTCTAAGCCTGTGTCTGTCCTTGTGGTTGAGGTGTGTTCTTGAAGGCAACAGAAGGATGGCTTCTGTTGTGGTATCCATCTTGTTAGTGTGTGACGTTTTATAGGAGAGTTGAGTCCACTGAGTTCATTAGAGTTTTCCCTCTAATACTCTTTTCTGCTGGAATGGTTGAAAGGTATTCTTTCAGTATAACTTTGTCATGAAATATCTTGTTTATTCCATCTATGGTGATTGATAATTTTGCAGGATATAGTATTCTAGTTTGGCAGCCATGCTCTTTTAGCATCTTTATAACTTCCTACCAAGCCCTTCTAGCTTTCCTCATTTCCATTGAATAGTCAGTTGTTATTCTCATGGGTCTGCCTTTATATGTAAGTTGGCCCTTTTCTTTTGTAGCTCTTAAATTTTTTTCTTTGTTCTGTATGTTTTGTGGCTTGATTATAATGTGGCGCGCTGACTTTTTTTTGGGATCATATCTATT
Source organism: Sigmodon hispidus (assembly GCA_004025045.1). Taxonomy (NCBI): domain Eukaryota; kingdom Metazoa; phylum Chordata; class Mammalia; order Rodentia; family Cricetidae; genus Sigmodon; species Sigmodon hispidus. The sequence continues at coordinate 23,669 of PVIH01011155.1, read as the reverse complement.
TGGTGTTCTGTAAGCTTCTTCTATCTTTATAGGCATTTCCTTCTTCAGGTTAGGAAAGTTTTCTTCTATGATTTTATTGAAAACATTATCTGTGCCTTTGAGCTGGTATTCTTCTCCTTCTTCTATTCCTATTATTCTCATATTAGGTCTTTTCATGGTGTCCCAGATTTCCTGGACATTTTGAGTTATGGCTTTTTTAGTTTTGCTGTTTTCTTTAACTGATATATCTATTTGAGCTACTGAGTCTTCCACTTCAGAGATTCTATCTTCCATCTCTTGAACTCTGTTTGTTATGCTTGTATCTGTGGTTCCAGCTTTTTTCTTCAGATTTTCTATTTCCATCTTTGCCTCATTTTGTGCCTTTTTTATTGCTTCTATTTCAGCTTTTAGTTCTTGTCATGTTTCTTTCCTAGATTTGCTCATCTCTTCCAATTTTTTGTTTGTATTTTCTTCTATTTCTTTAAGGCTATTTTTCATATCTTTTTTGAGAACTTGGATGATCATCAAAAAGTAACTTTTGGTGTTGCTTCCTTCTGTTTCCTCTTCATTGCTTAGTTCAGGTCTTGTATTTGTAGGATCGCCACTTTCTTCTGGAGATACCTTGTTCTTTATATTATTATGTATGTTTTTGCACTGGCATTTGCCCATGGCTTTAGTTGTGCACAATTAGGTGGCTCCTGGTCAGTTGTGGCACTCGGGCTTGTGTGTCTCCTGTGACCTCCGAGGAAAAGGTCTGCTCAATCACTACTTCTGCTCTGCACAGGGGACTGAATTTCAAGTCTTCAATCTTTATCTGTTTGACCAATTGGAGGCTGGTTGGCGTCCCTGCAAACTCCCTCAGCTGCAGCTGGTGGGACCATGACAGGCAGAGTTTATCTCTGCCTGCTCCAGAGTGCTCTGGGACATACTTTGCAGACAGCACCTGGTCCCGGAATCGGAACTGGAACCGATGGGAGCAGACAGGAGCTCAACTCTCCTCTCTCTGGCAGGGATACAGGCACTGGGGCCTGCTGACCCCTCCTCACCTCTGGGCGGGGTCTGAGTTTGTCCTTCAGGGTCCCCAGTCCTTTATCTGTTCACTAGTTGGAGGTGGGTAGCTGTGCTAATTCTCTCAGCAGCAGCTGGGTGGACCGTGACAGGCAGAGTTTGTCTCAGCCTGCTCCAGAGTGCACTGGGACATTCTCTCTTTTGCCTGATTTTAAAAATATATAGAAATAACATAATTATTTTCTACATGAAGCTATGCTAAGCTAATATACTTCATGTTTGGTCATGTTAAAGTTCATTGTAATAAAGCAGGCAGAATACTAAATGTAAGAAGTATAAGTAATGAATTATATTGTTATTATTTTGGACATTAATATAAATCATTTGATAAACATTTGTATACTTAAATGCTGAGAACAGCTTTAGGAATCAAAATTTACTGTAATTTTTTAAAAAAGTATTTATCTAATATGTATACCGAGTATATATGGCATAAAATAATTTGTAATTATTGTTTACAAATTATTTTAAAAAGATGTAGGATTTCTATATTGAAAAGATTATTTTGTCTATGTTTATTCATGTTTAGAAAAAGATTTTCAATGTGTAACCGGAAATTAATATAGTAATATGCCATTGGAGAATTTTAAAATTCTAATGGAGTTTCTTTGGATCATAATACTCTGTAGTTAAAACAGAAATTAAATTCAGCCTGGCAGTGAATTCCTATAGTTCCAAATGCTAAGAAAGATAAAACATGAGGATTATAAATTCCTCTCCATCCTGGATAACAGACTAAGTTTAAGTTTTAAAAATGCAAAAGGTATATTGCTGTTTATAACATATAATGACTATGTGTGAAGTTGTAAATTCAGTTCTCATGTCCCAAAAAACAAAGCAAAAACAACAAATATAGGGTGAAAATAACCAGTTAGAACATACATAAAAAAATTTAGAAATGAAGTTACATAATAAGCAAAGACTCTATATTGTCTACTTCTTCTAATGAATGAATAAGGATTGATGATCATATGAAAAGGACTCACTACATTACATAACACTGAAGAGAACTACAGTGCAAAATGAGCACATTAGAGAGAAGATTTCAGTAATAGACTAAAGAAAGTGTAAAGAATATAGTTGCACAGTGTATGTAATGCCATATGTGTTATGTATAGATGATCACATTCAGTTATCACCTCATCAAATGTCAATCTGTGGCTCAGTAAGAAAAATAAATGAATTTTATACAGTCTCCTTGTGACTATTGAGATGACATTTTTATATATTTATCAATAACCAAACACATTTCACAAACAGATACATTATTTTACTCACAATGTAAAACCAAATTACAAATCCCATTTTGTAGGGGATATGAAATTAGAGCTTACTTATAATTTTTGTGTAATTATAATACTCTTATTAAAATAATGCATTTTATTCTACAAAATATTGAATTAGACAAATATCTTCACACCAAATTTCAAATTCCTTCCACTCAATATTTGTTGTACAGAGGAACAATTAGATTCCATGAATAAACTATAAATATATATTTGCAAATATATGTATACATACACTTTAATTAATTTAAGAAAATAAAAATGTTCAGTGTGATAAGTTTCAGCAGAATAAAGGGGACCTCAAAATTAGATATGCCTGTAACAAATTAGAATAGAAAAATTAGGCTAGAATCAATTTACCTATCTGGGCTGCTTTTTTGTACATGTGATCCAGGAAGTGATCCAGGAAGTGTGCATCCACGGAAAATGATTTGGTTTTTGTCTAGGATAGTACAGCTAATAACATCAATTAATTCTCCTGAACATGCTATATAGTACATGTTGAACAACAAAAGAAGACATTGATCCAACCATGGCATTGAACACTGTTCATTTATTTATCGCCTTATGTGAATGTCCTATGTTGTAGCAGCAGAGTTAAATAAATATGACAGAGTCAAAAACACTAAGAAGATTTTTTAAAATATTCTACTGGGTCATTTAAGTATTTTTTTCCTGATAATGCTATGTATTGTGCCCATATGGTCCAAAATTAGAAGCATCCGTATTGCATGCCTCATCCTAGAAGTACTGAACTAGTATATTTGGGATTTCAGACATACACATCGACTTAAAAGATAAAACACCCAGATGATACTAATTACTGATTCTATATTCACCAAGATCTAGTAGTTCATGCATGTAATTGATGACCTCCACCTCATAGGATCAGTGCTTAGAATATATGCATCATTCAACTCTAAAATGTAGAAAAAATGTACTACATCATAAAGCAAATATCAACAGGTACAAAAAAATGGGAATAACTTCCTGCACCATATCACATCCCATGGTCTAAAGTTAGAATTCAACAACATCAAAAATCACAGAAAGCCTACCAACTCATAGAAACTAATTATCACTCAACTGAACCACTTCTGGGTCAAGGAAGAAATTGAGAAAGAAATCAAAGACTTCTTATGGGACACCATGAAAACAGTCTTAAGAGGAAAATTCAAAGCACTAGTTTCCTATATGAAAAACCCAGAGAAATAGCACACAAAAGCACACCAGCACAGTTGAAGACCTTAGAACAATTAGAAATGAACTCACCTTGAAGGAGTAGACAGCAGGAAATAATTAAACTTAGAGCTTTGCTTCAATACAATTGAAACAAACAAACAAAAAAAAAAAACAATACACAAAATCAATGAATCAAAGACTTGGTTCTTTGAGAAAGTCAACAAGATAGATAAACCCTTTTCTAAAAAAAAAAGCAGAAAGAGAGAGTATCCAAACCAACAAAATCAGAAATGAAATCAGCCAACAGATCCCTAGGAAATCTAGAGAATTATCAGGTCATACTTTGAAAATCTATACATCACAAAAATGGAAAATCTAGGAGATATGGACAGCTTTCTCAACAGGTATCACTTACCAAAATTAAATCAAGATCAGATTAAAGACCTAAACAGACTTATATCCCCAAAGGAAATTAAAGCTGTCATTAAAAGACTCAAGTACAAAAAGCTCAGGCCCACACGGATTCAGTACAGAATTCGACCAGACATTCAAAGAAGAACTAATACCAATACACCTCAAACTGTTTCATAGAGTAGAAACTGAAGGAATATTGCCAAACTCTTTTGATGATGCCACAATAATCCTAATACCCAAGCTACTCAAAGATACAACAAAGACAGAGAATTACAGACCAATTTCCTTCATAAACACTCATGCAAAATTTCTCAACAAAATTCTGGCAAACCGAATCCAATAACATATAAAAATAATCATCCACCATGATCAAGTAGGCTTCATCCCAGAGATGCAAGGATGGTTTAACATACAAAAACTGTCTGTCAGCCATCATATAAACAAACAAACAAACAAACAAATAAACAAACAAAAAACACATGAACATCTCATTAGATGCAGAACAAGCCTATGACAAAATCCAACATTCCTTCATGATAAAAGCCCTGGGAAGTTCAGGAATGTAGTGAAAATACCTAAATATAATAAAAACAATATACAGCAAGCCAATATCAAACTAAATGTACAAAAACTCAAAGCAATTTCCCATTAAGATCAGAAACAAGACAGAGCTTTCCTCTCTTTCCTTATCTATTCAATATAGTTCTTGAGGTTTTAGCTAAAGCAATAAGAGAATGAATGAAGACTAAAAGAATACAAATTGGTAAAGAAGTGAAATTATCTCTATTTGCAGATGAGATGATTGTATAAATAAGTGACCTGCAAAATTCTAACAGGGAACATCTGCAGCTCATAAACACCCTCAGCAATGTAGTAGGGTACAAGATCAACTCAAAAAAAAAATCAATAGCTTTTTTATACACTAAAGTTAAAAGGGCTGAGGAAGAAATTAGAGAAACATCACCCTTTATCTTGGCATAACTCTAGCCAAGGAAAGCCTTTTAGACAAAAATTTTAAGTCACTGAAGAAAGTAATTAAAGAGGATGTCAGAAAATGGAAAGACCTCCCATGCTCCTGGATAGGTAGAATCAACATAGCAAAAATGACAATTTCACCAAAAGCAATGTACAGATTTAATGCAATACCCATCAAAATCCCAATACAATTTTTTTATAGATCTTGAAAGCACAAGCTCTTTCTTATTGAGCAAGTTTTTTTTAAGAACTACAGGACCTTATATTTTACTTGTAGAGAAAAAAAAGTGAGACAGGATAAGTAAAAGCCCTTGTATAGGGCCAACAAAAGCTATTGCAAGATCATCAGGGTGGTCAGTGGTATTACAATTGATAACTCCAGTCTTCTCAGAGGGAAAAGGCAAGTAATTAGGAATGAAAACTTAATTTCTGTAAGGATTTGACCTAAGTCAACCTGGGCCTTGTCAAATCTGCCCCCTGAGAAATGATTCCAAACTACCTTCCTTTTTTGCTTTCACTGAATCTTCTGAAAAATCCTTGAATTGACTTGACTCTTCATATTAAATTTTTCTTAAATATTTACAAAAAAATAAAATACAAAAACATTAATTATAGAAACAAAACACTTGTTTTCTGTCTTTATTCATATCCTTTGCTTAGGCCTTATATTCAACATGACTGATTGGAGAACCCCAGAATCTACACAGCTTTAAACAAACATTATTATAATCTGCCTTTATCTTATAAATATTATAAACAACAGTATATTATTTTACTTGATTATTAAAAATATGTTACATAGAAATCTTTATAAACAATATTGTATATATAATATTTATAATATTGCTATAAAATCTACATTTTGTATATTTTACTATATATCAAAATGTTAATAAAAATAATATATACAATATATATTTTACTATATATTAAAAGATATTTAAGAGTCAGAATTTCGAAGTTGAAACACCCATGGTAATGATGTGTAATTTGATTTGAATGATCTTGCAGCTCATCCCTCTGTAGAAAATAATAATAAATCTTACTATTTTCATTGATTTTGTATGTTTCTTTCCATTTTAATATGAAGCCAAATTACTGTGATGCTCATATTGGAAAAAATACCTATCATTTTCAAAGTGATTTACATTAAAGTAATGTATGTATTTACTTGACTGTGAGTGATTAGGTTGCAATGTTCTATTTGGCTCATCTTCAGACTATATTATATTCCATATTACTTCTTTCATAATTAAATTAAAAGCATTAATAGAATTATTAAAAGAATAAATTTTCTGGGGCTGGAGAGATGGCTCAGTGGTTAAGAGCACCATCTGCTCTTCCAGAGGACCTGGGTTCGATTCCCAGCACCCACATGGCAGCTAACAACTGTCTGTAGTTCCAGTTCCAGGCAAGCACCAAAGCAAATAAAAAAATAAATAAATAATTTTTTTTAAAAAAAGAATAAATTTTCTTACTTAGTCACAAACAATAACTTTTGACATTTATTCAAAAGCAGAAGATAAGCAAACTGGTTGTTGCTTTCTTAACATTTTCTAAAATTATAAAATTTCTTGCTTTCTTAATTAACATGTTCTAAAATTATAAAATTAACTTGTGCAGAAGCTTGCCAAACACTGAGCAGTTTTCATCTTTTCATAATACATCCAGTTTAAAATTTTCTAATTTTACAGAACTCAGAGAATGCATGTTAATATCAAGATTGCAAGAATATATTTAATTTTCTCTGTATATTAATTAAAATTAAATAATTAAAATGTACCCAATGTTCTTTATTCTTCACTTGAACTTTATTTTTTTATGTATAAAAATAATTCATAAATAAAATTATAAATTTAATTATATTTAATATGGTTTTTTTCATTTGTATATATATTTTAAACAAACACAGGGTGACCATTGTACATATTGTTCTACTTTTTTATGAATAACTAAAACATATTCCTTTCTTTATTTTCTTTTTTTAACTTATTTATAAAATAAAGTATTTTTTTCCATGTATCCCCTTGCTCTCCCTCCTTGCCCCATCCCAACCACTCCTGGTCAGTCTTCAGCCTCCCTCCTTCCCATCCCCCAAAACCTCCCCCCAAAAATCCAGAAGTCCAAAGATGGATCAGCTCAGCTTCCATTCTAGACAAGTCTGATTTCCTCACTCTAATGTTCAGTCTGCTTTAGGTGTTCTTCTGAAGGGAATGGGCTCTGAATTGCAAGTGCATAATATCGTATATTTTAGCTGTGAACCTAGCATGAGGGAGTTAATAGGGCAACTTAATACAGTCTAATCTTCCCAAATACATATATATATATACATATAAAGGCAATCGAGTTAAAAAATAGATTAACGATGAAATACAACAGCAACTGACCACATTTTGTCACTAAATAAAGCTTTCTTTTTTTCCCTTAAGTTGTTTTTTTGTAGCATTCTTATCACAACAGGCAAAGGGAAAATATGAAGGGCAAGAAAAAAACAAATAAAGGATAATTATGATGTTGGCTGTGGTAAAGTTGATACTTGGATATGTTTTTTCCTTTTTTTATTGTGAATAAAGTCACATTTTTCTATCCGTGTATATCCTTATTCAAGGTCCCTTCCCTCTACCATCCCCTTCAGTCACTCTCTCTTCTCCACATCTCCCAGTCTCTTCCCCAACAAGGGCAGGAAGTCACAAGGTCTCAATATTGTTCAGCTCAGCATCCACTCCTGGCAGATCCAGTTTCCTCACCCCAACATCAAGACTGAGTCAGGTGTTCCACTAGAGGGAGCAGGATCCAACGTGTCACTCCAAGATGTTTCACATCCCAAGCTGTTCAGTGGTTGTGGTTTGAAGATTGGACATGCTTTGCTTTTTGCTTTTTGGTTTAGAGTCCACTAATGAGTAAGTACATCCCCTGCTTATCTTTCTGGGTTTGAGATACCTCCATCAGGAGGATATCCTCCAAATCTATCCATTTACCTACAAATTTAACGATATCATTTTTTTCTAACTGCTGAGTAGTACTCCATTGTGTAGATATACCACAGTTTGTTAAACCATTCTTCAGTTAAGGAGCATCTAAGTTGTCTCCAGGTTATTGCTATTATGAATAATGATGCTATGAAAATAGCTGAGCTAATGCCTTTGGAGGGTGAATGTGCATCCTTAGGGTATACACCCAGAAGTGGTATTGCAGGATTCTTGGGAAGATTGATTCCCAGTTTTCTGAGAAATAGCCATACTGCATTCCAGAGTGGCTGAACAAGCTTACATTCCCACCAACATGGATGAGTGTTCCCCTTGCTCTGCATCCTCTCCAGCATAGGCTGTCCTCTGTGAATTTTATCTTAGCCAATCTAACAGGTGTCAGGTGGTATCTCAAAGTTGTTTTGATTTGCATTTCTCTGATGGCTAAAGATGTTGAGCACTTTTTCAGGTGCCTTTTGGCCATTTGTAATTCTTCTAAGAATACTCTTTTTAGTCCTGAACCCCATTTTTTGACTGGATTATTCAAGGTTTTGGGCTCTAGTTTCTTGAGTTCTTTATATATTTTAAAGATCAATCCTCTATCACTTGTAGGGTTGGTGAAAATCTTTTCACATTCTGTAGGCTGTCGCTTTGTCTTATTGACACTGTTATTGGCTTTACAGAAGCTTCTTAGCTTCAGGAGATCCCAGTTATCGATTGCTGTTCTTAGTGTCTGTGCCATTGGTGTTATATTTAGGAAGTGGTAGCCTGTGCCAATTCGTTGGAGGGTACTTTCCACTTTCTTTTCTATCAAGTTCAAAGTGGCTGGTTTTATGTTGAGTTCTTTGATCCACTTGGATTTGAGTTTTGTGCAGGGTGACAGGCTTAGATCTATTTGCTATTTTCCACACACTACAACATTACAGGAATTTGTTTTTATCTATTGGAATCGTTGGCCAAGGAGACATGCTAGGAATCCACCAAAGAAACTATGCTATTAGCAAGACTATAAATTGGTCTCTTAAAACTGACAAGACCCCATTTCTAAAGACTACACCTAAATAACTCCTTGACTATGGAGGTGTCTCCATAGAGCCATCACACCTAAGTGCTAGCAACTTTCGTTCAGAAAATTAATTCTTATGCTACTAAACAAGAAATTTTTGATCTATAATGGTGTCTTTCAGCAAAATATTCCAGTTTAGTCATGGAAGAAAGCTTGTAGGAGCAATCAACCAATATTTGATTTGACATATGGCCCACTCCATGAAAATGTACACATTCACAATATTTTTGGACGAGCAAGCTCCAGAAACCCAAGAACCAGAGTCTCGGTAACAAAAGGACCAAGAGAAAAACCAAATATTGATCCAAATAAACTAACATCTAGCAATAACAACAGCAAAACTACCAAATAAAATGACTCCAAGTAACATTCTGCTATAGTCATAGATAAGTGTCTTGCTTATCTATAATCAGAAAAACTTCTTCCTGCAGCACATGATAAAAAATACAGAGAACCATAACCAGAAATTATGGAGAGAGAGAGAGAGAGAGAGAGAGAGAGAGAGAGAGAGAGAGAGAGAGAGACTGGAACAATCAGCCCTAGATGGGAATGATTCCATCAAATTTCTCCACTTAGAGCTCAGGGACCTCTGTGCAAGCATTAGTAGAAATATTATAAGAACCAGAGTGGACATAAAACAGCAAGAAAACATGGCCTTATAAATAAAGATTACCCAACTCGTATAAACACACAGAGACTGAGGTTGCATGCAATAAGGTTCCAAGGATGTATTATGGCTTCCAGTTTAGTCCTTTTATGAAAGTTCTGAGTATGTGAAATAAGTGATTCTCTAACCTTTGAATCATCTTTGAGAATCTTTATGTTCTTCCTTTTTGTTTTGTTCAATTCTGATGTCTCAGTCTTTGTTCATTTCATATTGTGTTGTATTTTATTGCATTGCACTATGCTGTACTAGACTGGACTGGACTAAACTGGACTGTATTGTACTGTATTGCATTGAACTGCATTGTAATGTTTTAATATCTCTTACAAAACCTGATTATTTTCTTTTATTTACCAACATAGCTTATTTATTGTTTTTTGAAAATCAATATCAAACTTTATATAAAAAAGCCAAACATCCATGATAGCTAAAAAAAAATACAGTATAAAAGCTTCTCTTTTCTCTAAAATACATGGAACATAAAATATTCTAATGAGAAAAAGAAAGGGGGTTGATCGAGATGGAAAGGGTCATGGGAAAAAACAGAGAGGAAATAATGGTAGAATAAACCATAATAGAAATGTATTATGCATTTTATTTTCAATAAAAATTTGTGTATTGTGCTGTTTTAAAATTAAAGACAATACTAGGTTGCTTTTATTGCTGTAGCTGTATACTATAATTTGATGTTAAGGATGGTGATGCATCCTGAGGTAATTTGGTGAGCAAAATTGTTTTGGCAGTCCTGGTTTACCTGTTACTCCAAATGAAATTGAGTCGTGATCTTTCAAGGTCTGTAAAAATTGTGTTGGGATTTTTGATGGGAATTGCATTGAATCTGTAGATTGCTTTTGGTAGGATTGCCATTTTTACTATGCTGATCCTACCTATCCAGGAACATGGGAGATCTTTTCATGTTCTGCTATCAATTTCTTTCTACAAAGATTTAAAGTTTTTGTGAAATAGACCTGTAAATTCTTTGGTTATAGTAACTCCAAGATATTTAATGCTATTTGCAGCTATTATAAAGGGTGATATTTCTCTTATTTCTTTTTCAGCTCTTTAATCCTTAGTGTATAGGAGGGCTAATGATTTTTGAGTTAATCTTATATCCTGCTACACTGCTGTAGTTGTTTATCAGCTGTAGAAGATCCTTGGTAGAATATTGTGGATCACTTATGTATACAATCATATCATCTGCAAATATAGTTTCACCTGCTTTTTTCCAATTTGTGTCCCCTTAATCTCCTTTCATTCTCTTATTGCTTAGGCTAAAACATTGAGAATTATATTGAGTAGATAAGAAGAGAGAGTACATCCTTGTCTAGTTCCTGATTTTAGTGGAATTGCTTTGAACATTTGTCCATTTAGTTTGATGTTGGCTCTCAGCATCTTGGAAAAAGCCTTTATTATATTTAGATATTTTCCCTGTATTCCTGATCTCTCCAGGGGCTTTTTTATTATTTATTTTTATTTTTATTATTAATAAAGTCATATTTTTTATCCATGTATCACCCTGTTCAAACGCCCTTTCCCATCCCACCCATTGCATTCACTCTCTTCTACCCATCATATTATCTCCTCTCCAGCAAGAGCAGGAGGTCCCAAGGTCCCAATGTGGCTTAGTTCAACATCCACTCCAAGAAGATCTGCTTTCCTCACCCCAACATCAAGGTTGTGTCAGATGTTCCTATGGAGGGAATGGGCTCCAACTGCGGGTCCAAGGTGCTACAGATCCCAAGCTGCTCAATGCTTGTGGTCTGCAGCCTGGGAATGCTTTGCTTTTTGTTTAAAGTCCATTAATGAATGAATACATCCCCTGCTTATCTTACTGGTTGTAATACCTTGCTCAGGAGGATATTCTCCAAATCCATCCATTTGCCTGAAGATTTTACGAAATTTTTCTGCTTACTGCTGAGTAGTACTCCATTGTGTAGATGTACCACAGTGTGTTAATCCATTCTTCAGTTGAGGGGCATCTTGTTTATTTCCAGGTTCTTGCTATTATGAATAATGCTGCTATGAACATAGTTGAGCTAATGTCTTTGCAGTGTGAAAGTGCAGGAATTTTATCATAAATGAGTGTTAGATTTTCTCAAAGGCTTTTTCAGCATAAAGATATAATCATGTGCTTCCTTTCCTTCAATTTATTTATATGATGGCTGACATTCACGGTTTTTCATATGTTGAACCATTCCTGCACAGAGAACTCAAGAAAGTAGAGCCCAAATCCTTAAATTACCCAATCAAAAAATGGAGTTCAGAACTAAAAAGGGAATTCGTACCAGAAGAATTACAAATGCCCGAAAGGCACTTGAAAAAATGCTCAACATTTTTAGCCATCAGAGAAATGCAATTCAAAGCAACTGTGAGATCCCACCTTACACCTGTCAGAATGCCAAAGATAAAAGACACAGGTGACAGCCTATGCTGGAGAGGTTTCAGAGCATTGTTGGTGGGAGTGTAAGCTTGTTCAGCTACTCTGGAATGAAGTATGGTGGTTTCTAAGAAAACTGGGATTCAATCTCCCCAAGGATCCAGCAATACTACTTCTGAGTGTATACCCTAAAGACACACATTCACACTCCAAATGTATTAGCTCAACTTTGTTCATAGCAGCATTATTCATAATAGCAAGAACCTGGAAACAACCTAGATACTCCTCAACTGAGGCATGGATTAACAAGTTGTACATCTACACAAAGAAGCACTAGTCGGCAGTAAGAAAAATAATATCCTAAAATTTGCAGGCAAATGGATGGATTTGGTGAATGTCCTTCTGAGCGAGGTATCACAAACCCAGAAAATAAGTAGGTGATGTACTCACTCATTAGTGGACTTTAAACAACAAACAAAGCATACCAAAGCTGCAAACCACAAGTACTGAACAGCTTGGTACCTGAAGCACTTTGGACCAGCACCTTGGAGCACATTCCTTCCAGAGGAACATGTGCCCAGTCTAGATGTTGGTGTGAGGAAAGTGTGTTTGCCTGTAGTAGATGCTCAACTAAGCTACCCTGGGTCCTTAGAACTTCCTGCCCTTACTGGCGAGGAGATACCGTTGTTAAAAGAAGAAGAAAAAGGAGGAGGAGGAGGAGAAGAAGGAGAGAAGAAATTGTGATCAGGAGGGGTTGGAGGGGGAAGGGTGTATGAACAAGGAGATAAGGAGACATGGATAAAAAATGAGACTTTATTTATAATAAAACAAAACACGTAGTCATAGATAAAATAAGTATGGCAGTAGGTCTTTGGGGGTGAAAAAAAGATCAAAGCCATTGTGCTTCTCCAAATAACAATTATTTATTTTTCTTGTCAAGCTAAAGTTGTTTATCATTTTTTTTAATTAAAATTGATCTTTATTTTCTGGTAAATCAGTATTCTACCATTGCTTAAATTAGTTCATTTTTTTATTGCACTTCTATGTAATATAATTTTAACACTTCTGTTTACTTCTAGATTTAAAAGTGCTATTAAAATAACAATGTATTTCAAAATGACTGAATCCCCTTTATTTTAACAAATGTAAAGTATTGTAATCAACACACACACACACACACACACACACAAACGTATACACATACACACACATATCCAATATCCAATAAACTCACAACTAGGTTACTTCCACTCCTTGGCTATTTCTCATAGAGAAGTAATAAATATTTGATTGTAAATGATTCTACCATATATTAATTTCATTTGCTTTGCACCTTTAGTCTTGTGGATTGTTTAATTATGTCAGTTTACTTTTAATTTTGAGGTACTTCCTTACTGCCAACCCTAATTACTGTCATGCTGTTTTACAATGATCCCTACTAATTAACTTTCCCTCCAACAACATGAATTTTTTTGTCTACTCATTACATGCACTTGTAAGATTCAGTCATCTGAATAACAAGCTTTCTTAGTGGAGTAAGTGGGTACCTTCATATAGTTATGATTAACACTTTTATAATTTTTAATACATCTAGCAATTGGCAGATATATGCTAGTCATTTATTTGTCTTCTTTTGAAAATTTGAAAAATGCCCTTTATTTTTAAAGTATTTTTAAAAATTCATATATCTACATTTACATTTTTTTCTCTGTTTACATTATTTTCATTCCACTCATTCCTTTATAAATATCTTCCTTTAAACCTTTTTTTTGTCTTTTTATTCTGTTAATACATAATATAAAAATTTATAGCTCAGCCGATAAAGGAAGGCTCAATACCAAAATTACATATACACACACACACGTATATATACATACATACAAATATACATATACATATGTCTATTGAGATTAGATAATTTATTAGGAAACTCATCTGGAGAAGATCTATTCTTCCTCTCTCATTAATTTTCTGTAGCTCAGATTCTAGGAGAAGGAATCAGTAGGAATTCCCTGATCCTCACTGGCATAAAAAGTGGTATTTTAATCGTACTGTTCTTGATTTTGGGTGACCATATATTGTTTCAGTTTCATGCATATACTCTCCCTGAAGTATATAGATGACATTATCTGTAACAGACATCCTTATTTTCTGTGACTTATATTTGTTCTGTCCCCACTTTATTAGTATTCTTTGATTCTTAGGCATAGGAGTTTTATTGTAAATCTATTCATTGTGGTTGAGGACTGTCCATCTTTTCAAAATTCTATTTGGATGCAATAAATCTGTTTATTTTTTAAAAAATGATGATACTAAATAAAAAAAAGAGACAAAAAGTGATGTCAGTTTACTTAAAAATCTTGTTTTATAAGATAAGGAAGGTTTTGAAATTGCATTTATTTTATAAATTGTAGAATTTAATTTTCTTTAAGTCTTTATTATTACATATTTAGTTGGTTACCTTGAACATGAAACACATGCTCCTGTCATTTAAACAATAAAGAAAGACTAGATATAATTTCAAATAAAGAAAAATTGCTAGAATAGTAAATTATTTTTGAGCTTGGATGATCTCTGCAATAGTCATTTGACATAGTTGTTTATAACTTTTAGATCATAAAGTACAAAACAAAGTTTTGCATTCTTGATCACATTCAACTGCCACCTGTTGCTTTATAAAGAGCTTCTTATTTCATGTATAAAATAAGCCTTTCTGTTAAAATGGTTGCTGAGACCTACCTAACCTTTATCTGGAAACAGAGTTCTGGATCAGGTCAGGGAATCTGTAGGTGTGGTGGTGGAAATGATATCATATATTTCAGGCAGGTGTGAGTAAGATCTTTGATCATGGATTAAAATAACAACTTCATGTCTTGTCCTTGGGAAAGAAGTCCAACTCTTTCCTCTTGGAAAGATCATAAGAAAAGAGACATGTGAAATAAAATACTAACATATTTCAAGCAAATGCTGCTATAGTAATAGAATGATAAAAATGGCTTTATTATGAACTTTAATATTATTATAGACTCATACACAAACAAAACCAGTCTCAAAATATAAATATTTTTGGTATTCACTTAGCAGCTTAATGACATGTAATAAACAATCTATATGGTTTTTATTGCATGTGAGTACATCTTTAATCCAGTCAATTATTATGCTCACTTGCATTGACATAGTAACATTTTAAAATTTAAATTACTCTTTGTTCCTGTTCCCATTGTAAAGTACTACTACCACATAAGCCGTGATACATTGACATTCCTAAAACATTCCAATTTTTTTTAAAGATCATTTTTTTCTTAGATTTTACACTGTGCCCTCTCTCTTTCTCTTCTTCATCTTTTTCTAAATTAGCTTTATCTCTTCTAGGAAAATAGAAGAGCTAATGGAATTAATAATCCTGGGATCAATAGTTTGTTGAAATAACATAGGATAGATTAAATGTTAATTTTATATATGAAGATTAGATTTTAAGAAAGGAGGAGAAAATAAGAAGTTAAAAAGTGCAGGATCTTTTTAGTTTTCTTATTTGTGTTTTAGAACATAAATTTGACTAAAGTAGTAATATTGTGCAAAACTTCAAAATAAGTAATAAGGAAAATGTTCTTAATGGGCAATATTTTCTTAATTATTAATATATTTAATAGTATTACATAAGACAAGCTCTTTGTATTATAGCTTGTACTAAAATCATGGTATGTGAAATATATATATAAAATCAGAGAACCAAGATATGACAGAAACACCTGGCTTCCTGGAGAAATTCTGTTACCTAGAGGTACCATGGTAAAAACCTGCCGCCGAGAGGTATGTTTTAAGTGAGGTTTATTTTGTTAGAATCACTTATAAAATAGAGGTTTTAGCAATGTGGCAAGCCGCCGTGTTTTTTTGTCTACCTGTAGCCTTGCCACCACGAACTGGAAGTCTCGCCCCTTTGTCAGTGCTTTGTATGAGAGATTGCCTGTCTAGTGTGTGTGCCCCGTCTCTCTCTAGGTGTTGTCTAAATTTTGTTTTTAGCGACCACGCCCCTCTCCCTCAGCTTTTGTGTTTTGTTGTTGAATGCTCTCTGTATGATGTTAATAAATAACTGTTTAGACCCATACAAGACACCATAAAAGTGGGTAAAAAATAAAAAACAGCCAAGTAGAAGGAGGGTAGAGTTAGCCACTCTCGATTGGACCTCCCAAAAAAACAGACATATAAGAGGTAC
The DNA here is from genome assembly GCA_004025045.1 of Sigmodon hispidus. NCBI lineage: Eukaryota > Metazoa > Chordata > Mammalia > Rodentia > Cricetidae > Sigmodon > Sigmodon hispidus. The sequence goes on along the minus strand of PVIH01011155.1, from coordinate 7,479 downwards.
CGGCCAGCCACGGGCTGAGCCATGTGGAAAAAGATTAATAAAAATAAATTAATTTAAAAAAAGAGCTAGCTAATAATGGACATAAGACATGGGCCAAACAGTGTTAAAATATATAAGCGTGTGATTTCATTTCTTTTGAGAGACAAAAGCCGAGGGTGCACAGACCAGGTTCCAAACCGCCAGCGCCACACGAGCACCTGGTCATAAACCTCCAGCCCCAAACAGGCCAAAAAAAAAAAAAAAAAAAAACTTACTACAACATAGAGGCATCCAGCTCTAGCAATAAGCCTACTCACTCATTAGTGGACTCTAAACAAAAAAGCAAAAAGATATGCATGTCCAAGCTGCAAACCACAACCACTGAACAGCCTGGGATCTGAAACACCTTGGACTGAGCCTTGGATCCCACTCCGTCTAAGGGAACACCTGACTTAGTCTTGATGTTGGGGTGAGGAGCCATATTGGTACCTTGGGACCTCTGCCCTTGCTGGGGAGGAGATGGGAAGATGTGGAGAAGAGAGAATGACTGGAGGGTGTGGGAGGGGGAAGGGGCCTTGAACAAGGATATACCTGGTTAGAAAATGTGGCTTTATTCATAATTTAAGAAGAATCCTAAAATTAACACTATATGATCAAGAATTAAAAAGAAAATAAAACAATCCATATCAATGCCACATTGGGTAACTGTACAGGCAGCCAGCTGCTCCTGTCATTTCCTGTGTTTTTCAGGAGTCATCTACTTGCATTACCTTCTTTCTCCAATAAAATTATTTCTCTTCTCAGGTCTCAGATGGTGTTGAAAACTAGATAGTTACAGCTACAGTCCTCTGAAGACATAGCTAAGGGAATATTAGATAAAAGAGTTAGACCACAACGGGTTAGGGTTAGGGTTATCAGACTTATCAAAACATCATGATGAACCATTTGTGTATGTATAGAAAGGCACTGAATCAGAATAGCCAAAGACAAAAGAAGATTGTTTGCTTATAGAAGAGTAACAATGACAAGTTTGCTGAGGGTGTCACTCAGAGTACATAGAGCTCATGGGGACAGCTGAGAAAGGGCTTAAAGTTAAGAAACTTTGAGGAAGTAGTCAGTGTAGTGCATGCCATTAATCCTAATATTCAGGAGGCAGAGACAAGCAGATCTCTATGAGTTTGAAGATAGCCTTGTCTGCACAGCTAACTACAAGACAGCCACAGCTACACAGAGAAACCCTGTCCTGGAAAAAAAAAAAAAAAAAAAAAAAAAAAAAAAAAAAAAAAAAAAAAAAAAAAAAAAAAAAAAAAAAAAAAAAAAAAAAAAAAAAAAAAAAAAAAAAAAAAAAAAAAAAAAAAAAAAAAAAAAAAAAA